>KK119249.1:51534-113674 GCA_000611955.2 Stegodyphus mimosarum | reverse complement strand
CTGCCAAAGATTCTGTTAAGAATGAAGGCAATAGGCTTGAAAATGAAGATAATCAGAAATTGGGTCTATGTGCTGCATTACTCGATGTTGCAGATTGGAAACATGCTCAGCAACTTATGAGTTATTTTCCTGAATTTTATGCTACGTCACATTTGTTTATAGCTAAAAAGTTATGCATGTTGATACATGTACTTATAGATGATTTTTATAAGAAGCATAATTTGTATCCTCAAATTAGGCAGGGAAAGAAATTTGAACTAGAATCTGGAGTTAAAGTTAAACCAATTGAAAGTTTTGCTGAATTATTTGACACAGTATTCAGTATGGTGCTTGCTCTGGGCCCCTATTTGCACATTGATCCAGTTCTTATGGCCAAGATAATTCGTCTCTCTAGGTACTGGATTTGTTCAAAATCCAGTGTTCCTGATTATGGAATGGCAGCAATTTCAAATGTGATTGATCAATCCCTTTTGCCATCATTATCATTACTAGAATGCAATTGTTGCATGGCTGAAGAACTTTGGAGTTTATTAAAACTTTTTTCATATCAAGCCAGGTACATGTTTTATTTCCAGTGGAAGACTACTGCAAATGTTTCTCACCCTCCTTTGATTAAAGTGAAAGCTGATACATTAAAAAGACTGAAATATATTATGAAGCGATTAAACAAAGATAATGTTAAGCCATCTGGAAGACAAATTGGAAAGTTAAGCCACAGCAATCCAGGTTACATATTTGATTATATTCTATCTCAGATTCAGACATGGGATAATTTAATAATGCCTGTTATTGATTCTTTAAAGTACTTAACATCATTATCTTATGATGTTTTGGCTTTCTGTGTTATTGAAGCCTTGGGAAATTCTGAGAAAGACCGTATGAAGCATGATGGAACAAGCATATCCATTTGGTTACAAAGTCTGGCAAATTTTGGAGGTGCTGTGTTTAAAAAGTATCCAATAGATATTTCTGGTCTTCTGCAACATGTTGCTAATCAGTTAATAGCTGGTAAAAGTCTTGATTTACTTATTTTAAAAGAAGTTGTTCAGAAAATGGCTGGAATTGAGGCTTCAGAAGAAATGACTGCTGAACAGTTGGAAGCAATGACTGGTGGCGAATTGTTGAGATCAGAAGGAGGCTATTTTAACCAACTGAGGAATGTTAAGAAGTCATCACAACGTTTAAAAGAAGCTCTGTTAGATCAAGACCTTGCCATTCCACTGTGCCTGCTCATGGCTCAACAACGACAATGTATTTTATTTCATGAACAAGAGAATAGCCACATAAAACTTGTAGGGAAGTTATATGACCAGTGCCAAGATACACTTGTGCAGTATGGTAGTTTCCTAGCTTATAGCTTAAATATGGAAGATTATGCAAATAGATTACCACCTGTTTCTATTTTGTTGAATGAATATTCTATTCAACCAGATGTTGCTTTTTATCTTTCTAGACCATCCTTAAATCATGCCATAAGTTGCAAGTTTGAAGAACTTAAAAAACAAGACAAAACACTGAAAAACTTAAGTAGCTCACAAAGTGTGAAGAAGTATATAGAGGTTGTAGATTCTGTCATTATGCCAATTGTTCAGTCTGTAAAGTCCAATCAAGCTCACAAAAAAACATGGGAGGATTTGAATCCACAGTTTTATGTAACATTTTGGTCTCTGAGTATGTATGACCTTGTAGTTCCTTCTGGAAGTTATGAGCGTGAAGTAACTAAATTGAAAATTATTCTGCAAAGTGAAGAAAATAAAGATGCTGGTAAAAAAAAGAAAGAAAGAGAAAGGTGTGATAATTTGATTATGAAACTCGTAGAAGAAGAGAAAATGCAACAAGAACATTGCATCCGTGTTATGGCTCGGTTAAAGAATGAGAAAGATGATTGGTTTCAGTCTAAAGCAGCAAAAAATGAAACCATTACACAGTTTTTGCAGCTGTGTTTATTTCCTCGTTGTATATTTACACCAGTTGATGCTGTATATTGTGCTAAATTTGTCCATCTCATTCATTGCTTAAAAACACCCAATTTCTCTACGCTACTCTGCTATGATCGTGTTTTCTGTGATATAACTAACACAGTTGCATCTTGTACAGAAAATGAAGCAAATAGGTATGGACTATTGTTGTGCTCTATGTTGGAGACTGTAATGAGATGGCATAGTGACAAAGCTATATTTGATAAAGAATGTGCAAATTTTCCTGGGTTCATGACAAAGTTTAAAGTTGCTGCTCAAACTGGTGATTCATCTGTTGATCATGTTGATTATGAAAATTATCGTCATGTATGCCATAAGTGGCATTTTAAAATAACAAAAGCTCTTTTGAAGTGCTTAGATTCTGGAGATTATGTTCAGATTCGTAACAGCCTTTTGGTTTTGCGAAAAATTGCACCGTATTTTCCTGTTATTGTTAGTCTTGGCTTAGCATTAGAACGACGTATAGAAAAAATTAAAGCTGAGGAGAAGGATAAACGGCCTGACATTTTTGCATTAGCTACTGTCTATTCTGGAATTCTGAAAGTCAAGAAACCCTCTTTAATCCAAGAGAGTGAATTTCATTTAAAGGAAACTAGCCGAGCAAATGTTAATCCTGTCCCCATTAAACCTGAAGCAATATCTAGAATTGAGAAGAGGGAAAGTGAAAATGTGTCTGAATCTGTGAAAGAAAAAGTATCTAAAACAGATATGAAAGCTGACTCAAATCGACTGAAAGCAGGCTCAGTGGAAAAATCAAATTCTGTTCCATCCAATTCACAGAATTCTGGGAAAAGAAGTGCTCGGAATGATGCAGAATTAAATGGCATTGAAAGCCGAAGCAAAATTGCACGAGTGAAAGAAGAAAAGATTAACCTCGAGAACACGAGTCCAATGAGACGAGAAGATAAATCTAATCTGAAAAATGATATTGATAAAATTCCTAACTCTAAAGATGATAAACGAGATCGTAGGGAGGAGAGGCATGAAAAATCTTTAATTAGTGAGAGAGAGAGTGCAGAATCTAGTAGGGATTCTCACTCTCATCGTCATAACTTAGAAGTGGTAGACATGGAAAGAGAACATAAAAGAAGACGAGTAGAAGGATCTTCTTCTAGAAGCCCTCGTGAGCCAGTAGAAAGAGACTCTCGTAGTGTGGATAAATCTAAAGCAGAGGAGAGAAATGGAGGACGAGAGAAAATATCTGTTGAAGTTAAAAGTCACAAAGAAGTAGAAGCTCCTCTAGAAAAAATTAAAATTAAAGAAAAGAAAGCAAATAGGAAAAGGGAATACCCTGATGATGGTTCCTCAGAACTTCCAAGACGGAGAAGACCAAAATCAGAGAAAGATGATGAGGATTCTGGGAAGCGTAATATGGAAAATGATCGTGAACTTAAATCACGGAGAGAAGACAAATCACCTGTTGTGTATACTGGCAGCACTGACAGACGTATTGATCGGGAGGAGAAAAAACATCATCGCTCTAGTTCAGTATCTGGAGTGAAGAAACGATAGTGAAAACTCCATTCCAGCCATTATTATTGTCCAGAATTACTTGATAGACTTTGCACTGCAAAATATCTTGTTGCCTGTTGCATTTTGTATTTTATGAATTTCATATTGCATATTGAGTATTAAACAAGTGTCATGTGTAAAGAGTACTTGTGTGAGATGTTTATACTACCTATTTTTCATGAGATTAAAACAAGGTGCTCATAAATGCGTATTTTTCTAAAGAATTAGGAATTTATGAAACTGCATCCATCATTTGTTTACAATTTAAATTTTAATTTCATTGAAATGAAGTAACTCCAACATTTTAAAAAGGATATTTATTTAAATATTCAAAAGATCATAGATCAGGTTTTAACTAATGTTTCATTTAATAGTGTTTTCAGTGTTGTATATTTAAAACAAATGCATATTTAATATTTTTCAAAGTGAAGATGTAAAGCCAATAAATATTACATAAATTCAGCACAAGAAAAGAAGTATACATGCTTATGCATTAGTAAATATTCCTTACGTGCTGTTATGTTATGGTGAAATGAATTTGAACTCACTTTATCAAAGTGTAATACAGTAAATAATCTTTCATATTTCGTAGCATGTAAAAATCATTTGTAATTTTTTAAAATTGCAGCTTTGTATTATTGTTACAAAAGAAATGCTACATTTGATAACACATGCAGTTCATTTCATTGATAATTGTGAAATATTTAAAAACATTTTAAAAATTTTGAATAAAATCAAATTTCTTGATTTTAGCTCTTTTTTTCTCTTGTAAATATGTGTAATTAAAGAAAAAAATGTTATCTTTAGTACTTAAGCCATCCATTTTCATTCGCTAAAAGAGTACTTCTAGCATTTATTTAGTGTCATTTTACTGGTATGTTGGTATTAAATGTTTTGATTATGTATTTAAAGTTATTTATGTAAGCATTTGTTGTTCTTTCTTCACATAATATATAACTATTGAGTATTGATCCATACTGAATTGATGATAGATTTGACATCTTGTATTCTATATGAACTTTTAAATAGTTATTTTATCTCATAAAATCAGTGTATTTCAAACTGTAAAGCTTGGTTTCAATAAAGTGCACTGCATTTTTATCTAGTAAAATAATAGGAAAACTACTCATTTCGATCATATTTAGAATAAAATGTTCCTATGCATTGAACTGTATATTAAGTAATATATAGTCATACAAAAATTATGAGCTGTGTACGCTTTTGCATTTTTCATGCTTAGCGTTGACAGTATTATTTCACAAGGTCTTTTTCCTTGGTTTCATAAAATGCTTCTACTCTCTTTTGTGGAAAGATCTCCTGAAAGTTTCTATTTGTGCAAGGCAGTTTTATGTGCAATATTATGATATTAAAGATTTGTTTTGCTTATATTTGTAAATCTAAATTTAAATATTGATTACCATTTAAGTTTGTGCTAAATAAATACTTGGCCAAAATATAAAGTACGAGATATTAAATAAGTTAAATAATCCAACCCATCATTAAAATAAGTAAATATTTATTATTTCAGTACTTGTTTAGATATTCAATAATATCTCCCCCCTGCTTTTATTCTTTATTTTCCTGTTTATAGGTACTTGCAAAAATTCATCATTGGATGTATTTATTTAGTTAACAATAAAATTGTAGTTACTGGATTTTTTTAATCACTTACCATAAACATTAAATGTAATATTCTGTTCACTTCACTGGTTTCACAAATGATTAATGGTAACTTCTTTAATAACCATTTTAGTTAAAATTAAAAATGAAATGAAAAAAATTAGATGCACCTTCCTTGGTTTTTATTTTTGGCTATAATTAGAATGAACCTTTAGTGTACATTAAATGAAAGTTAGGTGTTAAAATTTTAAAAAAGTAATTTGCTTCCACATTAATTTTCTTCCTCTCTTTTTTTTTTAACCTTTATTTATATGTAACTGTGCAAATAGGCCCTTCTGGGATCTATAACTAGGACTTTATGAAATATATTTAGGTATATGAGTTAAATTCAGAATTTTTAATTAATATTAATTTAAATGAAGTGTGCCTTTCCCCCTGAGTTAGGTTTATGGTAATGCAAATCATGTTCTTTAGAAATATATTTTCATACAAAATACTTTTAAGTATTCATTCTTATAATTCAAATTTTTAAAACTGAGGTGCAGCAAAAAATATTTTTTGATTTTGTATTTGTTTAGTAGAGTATGCATTTAGGACACAAGAAGGATGCAAGATCTAATATTGTAAAGTGCTGAACAGAAGTTTTGAAACCTCTGAAATGTGTGTTTTTCTTCAAAGCATTGTAAATAATTTCATAGATATGTCTTTTCATAGAAATGTCATTTATGTCTGTTGTATGTATCAAATGGTTTAAGCAACATTATGAATTTTTGAAGAAGGTACATCTGTGGTTTTAACATCTGTGTTTATACACATTTTACTTGTCCTAATGTTTTTCTAAAACTTTCTCGAATATACTGCATTTTACATCTGTTAGTGTATAATTATTTGCTGTTATTTTCACCAATTATTAACAGTTTTGGCTTAAATATAATGGGTTGTAATTGGTAAAAGGTAACTATGGCATATTTTTATTTAAACTAAACTTTGAGGGTTATGTGCAAAACACAAATTTATAACTATTTTGCATCATCTACCTTGTTCTGAATTTTTTAAAATTTTCTGTTCTCTTCCCCTTTTTTTGTAAGGACGTAAAAGACTTTTCATTTTTAACTGTGACCTGCTAATTATTTTAAAATTAAAATAAAATTATGAAAAGTATTTTGATGTTCTAATAGTTTATTTTAAAATTCATGTGATCAATTTTTTAGTAAATGATCATACTCATTTTAGCTCAAAACTCAGGATTTTGGAGTTTTATCTGCTAAGATAATTGTTTTAATTGAAGAACTTGCTATAAGTGCATAAAAGTATTTTATTATGAAATAATACATATTAGAATTAAATGAGAGAGTAAAAAATTGCATAAATTTTAAACAGAATTAATTTTAGAGTTTTGAAAATATTTCACTTATAAGTGATTTAATTTGATGATATAATAAACTAATTAAGTAAATTCAACAAAAGGGTATATTTTCACATAAAAAATATAAGGGGAAAAATTGCTGTTTTCTCTGTAAAAGTGCTGCAAAAATTTATCTTCATGTTGTTAATTAAATTTGTTTATAAATTCTTTCTAACTAGCTTTTTGTAGAGGGATTTTGTTTAGAAAGCATAATAATATTAAAAAATAACTTACTATTAATTGTGCTAATAGCATGCTAACTAGTTATACACAAAGTATTTCTTGACGTACGGCTAACAATAAAGTACTATTTTTTAACTGGTTTTATTTGAAGTTATCTTTTGTGTTTCCCTCTGTGTATTAGCTGGCCATTAGGCAATTGTGAACCATTAGTACCAATAAGCATGCCCTTAAAATAGCTTTGTTTTAGTTATACGATAAAGTATGTTATGAATGTAAATAAGTTGTGCAATCTCAAAATGCATAACCCTAGTTCATGTAAAAAATGTAATTCAACATGAGAAGTTTTTTAAATTAAAAATATGTATAAGTTTTATGCTTAAGTGAATTATTAAAAATCATTGTTTATTAAGAAATTAGTTTCTGTAAGAAATGTGCTCAGGCACTTAATATTTTTTAAAATTATTACAAAATTCAGAAACTGAATTTTTTTCTTGCATTACTTGACAACTAGTGTTAATGAAGTTCTTGCAATTAATGTGAGAATTCTGTGTAATTGTTTTATCCACACCCGAATAAGATAGTTTAACTTTCATTTTTTTTTAACCATGCATTTTATGTAATTGTGTGAGATACTTTATTTTTTTTTACGTACATGTTATGTAATATTATGAGATTTAGCTTTGCAAGTGCACAGTAGTAATGACTTGTTAAAATATTAAGAAATTAGTTTTTTTAAACAATTGCCACTGGCCTGTACTTTTATGAATGTTTTCTTCAAATGGGAAACTTAGCTGTAGATAGATGTTATGCTCTTTGTGAAAGTTTCTGTCTTTCTAAACATAGGCCAACCTGCAACAGAAGTGCAGGCATCTGCACAAGTAAGGTTTTAGTTTGCTAGTCTGAGTTGTAAAACAAAGGAAATTCTACTTGCATAATGGTACTCCAACAGGATGATGCCTACCTGCTCTCCCATATGAATAAGAATTTGATCCACATTAATATCTCTCCTCTCTTATTTACCAATTACTTGTTTAAAGCTTTTTAATGTTCAAAGAAATTGTTAATCAGTGATTTTAATACCCCTTGAATAAGCAGGTTTTACAAGTTAAAAATGTGTAAATAATGTTCAATAGGAGTTTTTTGAATTGAAAGGATATGTTCTTCTAAATTTGCTTTAATTTTTACATAATTATTATTTAATTCAAGTGTACGATAATAGGAGTTTCAGTGGTTTTATATTATTTTGAACAATTTTTTTTTAAGTAAGAAAATATATATATATGTAATGTTTCTAAAAAATGTATATAGTAGCATAACACAGTTTAAGCTATCTGCAAATCAGCTGTAAAGAAGAGTACTTTCTAGCATTACATAATTGTAGAAAAGGTACTGAAATGTACAAGTTATGTCAGTTTGAATGTTTTGCTCGAATTTAAATTGGATCTTTTAAGCAAGAAATTTTTCTGTTCTTTTTATATAAAACCATTTCTTTATATATATTCATTTTGACTGTATTTTATTAATGAATGACATTGTGTTGTAACTCGTAAATTCTCTTAAATGTATATAAGAATGCTTAATAAATAAAGTTGGTTTCATTCAGTGTTTGAAGAACATAAGACTTTACAAAGAGTCCCCTTCTATAAATGCCTCCCCCCCATAATATGTTAGAATTATGTCATTTACTGTAGATGTTATCTTTGACTATTACTGTGACAGACAGTAGGACAAAATTCAGATTATAAAATGTTCAGTATATTATATTTACTTTCAAACTAAATGCTGTGTTACATTAAAACATATGTTAAATATACTTTATTATTTGGATTCAGTATGTATTATTAATGTAAACATGTATGCATGTATCTTCATGATTTAAGAAAGATGCATTTTCTTAAAAACTGCTATGTTCCATAGTCCTTGCTTTATTATATTTTAAGTGTATATCTTATTTTTCATATGATGTTCATATAATATTAAGGCATGGATTATAACGGTAAAGTTCCACTTTAAGTGTTTTTTTTTTCCTTCAAAGATCTTTAAAAACTTTCTTGATGGTATGAGGAGGGAGATCTTTAATCATCTGAAGTTTTGTTGAAATTGATTTCTCTTAGTAAAATAAGCATAATTGTTTTTTTCCCTTAGCAAGTATTTCCATTTCTTTGTTAAGTATTATCAATATAGAAACATTTTTCTTAACAGACAGTGTGTGCTAGAAATATATAAATAGTTTAATAGTGAAATTTTTTCTGGAATACTATAATTTGCATAAAAATAAATGTCTTTGTTTCATGCTCCCATAAAAAAGATTGAGTTTTTACATGTTACTTAAGGTTTTCCAAATGGAAAATAAGAAATATGCTACGATTTAAGTGTTAATTTGATTATGCATAAAATATAACGAATGCAGTATACCAGTTTTAAACATTCCTGATTTATTTGCCTATGCAACTTTAAGCAGAATTTTTATTTTTATATAGATCATAGGTTCTGATCAAAATTGCTGTATAACATTCACAGAAATTGTATGCATGTTGTTATAAATTTGCAATCATATTCTTATATTTATTTTTATGTGATATATTCATGACTTTTCAGAACTTGATTATGATCTTTTGATTTATTTCTGGTTTCAAAATCTGCTAGGATATTTGAAATATTTTATGATACTTGAATCACATTTTATATTTCCATCATCATTCAGTATTTATGTTTATTAAAGAGACAAAAGGGCTGCTCACTGTTGCACTACAATGCATTTCCAAAATTGTCTTGTGCAGTCAATACTTAGATGCATAGTAATGTTGAACATTCTGTTAATTTCAAATGGCAATTTTTTGAAGTTTTTAAAATTACTTAATATTGAAGTTTTAAATTTTAACTGTACATCTTAATAGTAAGGAGATTTCTTAATCTGGATAATGATGACAATCAAATAATATATGTTCCAGATATTTTTTGGTAGGAGTTTTACTGAGTGCAAATTTCATGCAATGCTACAACAATCCAGAAACAAATACTATAATAACTAAATTTGTAACTAATTATCATAACAATCACAAACTAATCATCAGTTGAGTACTAGTACTTAATTTGGTATACAGAATCAGATGTGTCATTCTCTTCATATCTTTACTTTTAATATTGTGAAGCAGCTAACCATGTTCCATTTTTCCAAAATGAGTTTTTCATGTAGAAAAAATGCATCTGATGCATTTAATTTTGACAGACTCAGGCATACTTACATTCAGTTAATTTTGTTTCAATGAATATATGAATCTATATCAAATTCATATACTTAAGTGAATTTTTTAGGATACGGAGATATCAACATTATTGTTCTTATTGTCTTACTGTACCTTCTTAATGCCATTAAACTTTTATTTTTAATGGCGGAATATATGAAGTCACATGAGCTAAAAGTGCAAAAGATTAAAAGTTATATAAATTAAAAGAATTCTTTGCAGAAGATGAAAGTCAGTAAAACCCATTTTGTTCCTCCCAAAACATATCCATTTAAAAGAAAATCCTATGAACCTCAATATATATATATATATGATGATATGCTTTTGGTGGGAGATAAAAAGGATCACATTCCAGTCATGGCTGAAAATATTGCTGCATAGATGATAGGAAATAACATCATAGTGGAATGATCCGATGGAATTTTAGAAGAAGCACGACCAGCTTGATAATAAACATAATTTATTTTTGGATGATGAATTTCTGAGCAAATATCTTTATAACTGGTAAAAGATTAGGGGTGCTAAATGCACCCCATAATTTTAGATATGCAATTACATTTTAAATAATGGCGAATGGCTAGTAGAGGTTGAGGGGCATGCTGTCAGCAGGCAGACGAAAGATTATTTATACCAAGTATGTGCACAAAGTATATCTAAGCTGCTATTGGTTAATTTTAGGTTATGTAACGTGGAAATATTTGGAATTCGGGAGAACAAAGGAACTTAGAATAGGAGGAAAACACCAAATTTTGAATAGGTAATTTTGAGGTCACCAATCGTTTCTTAAAGCAGCCATTGTATTTTGTTAAATCTTGCATATCCCTCCCCCTTCAAAAGAAAGGTCGGGAGAGCATGATGGAAGAAAAAGCATTAGTACATTAGTAAAGCAAGAAAAAGTTTATCATATGAGGAAGCATCAAGCACATAGCCTGCAGGTTTTCCTATGCCCTGTCATTGTTCATGACCTTTCTCATACATAGTTTATGAAATACTTAAACATGTAATTTACTACTATTACAGCAACAATATAATTTCTAAATGAAACTAAATAATAAATTAACACAAACGTGATTTTTAAAGTCCTCAAGTTTTAGAATGCCCAATGTAAATTTGACAAAAATAGTTCCACAAGGTAAATGTTCAAATAAAACTCTTTCAAATTTTTGTTGATGAAAATATTTCCATTATAACACAGATTGATATGTGAACTTTGGTGTGAAAAATATAACACACAATTTATGATTAATTGAATAGGTTCTTCTTATTGTGGATACACATATTTAATGCAGTACTGAGTAACACAATCTGCTGTAATGATGTACTTTTGGTGGGAGATGAAAACAATCATGTTCTAGTGTCATGGCCTAAGATACTGTTGGGTAGATGATTGGGAAATAGCGTCTCGGTGGAATGATCCGATGGAATTTTAGAACGAGTAGCTTGATAATAAACATCATTTATTTTTTAGCACACATCTTTATAACTGGTAGATTAGGGGTGCTAAATGTGCCCCATAATTTTAGATATGCAATTACATTTCAAGTAATGGCTAGCAGGGGCTAAGCGACACACTGACAGCAGGCGGGCGAAACAGTATATCAAGTATGTGCACAAAGTGTAGCTAACCAGCTATTGGTTAATTTTAGGTTTTTATGTAACATGGAAAAATCTCGAATTTGGGAGAACAGATAGACTTGGGGGGAAACCACCAAATTTAGAATAGTTCATATTGAGGTCGTCTATAGTTTCTTAAAGCAGCCATGGTATTTTGTTATATCTTACACACACACTGTTAAGGCACAATTTTAAATTTAAAAAAAGCTGTGAAAAACTTATAACATTTTTGTAAGTATGATGCGAGATGTTTCTCTTGTATAAAGAAATATAATAAAAAATTTACTCTTTTTTTTTTCAAAAAGTAAAGTAATTTTGAGCATAAAGATGTCTTTTTGGGCCACTCTCAAACATAATATTCAAGAGGCCCTTTTCCTTCTGGAGGTCAGTGCACCAGCGGCCAAGTGGTAAAATCGCTAAATACTGGTAGTTCCAACCTGGGTTCAATTCCAGGTGAACGGGCTGACTGCATGGACGTTTTCGTGGTTTTCCCCATGTGTAACATGTATACAGGCGAGTTTCCTTTAGAAAATCTCCCCCTTAGGCAAATAGACCTCGGTTGCTTTGCCATAATTAAATAAACCAAACCTGGAGATTGTAAAAGGGATCGGCTACAATGCTGTGATGTTAACAAACATCGATGGGCTCTGGCAAGCTGTATACAACTGCTCTACTATAAATATTTTGGGATTCTTAAAATTCTTGCATCACGACTTTTGGGAATTTCTTTCTAAGACATTTTAAGAGTATTTATTTTAAACATTTTCTACTCGACATTTATTAAATATCTCATCACTTTATTTTGTATAATTTCTGCGTATGTTAAGCTAGGGAGTCTGTACTTTTGTATCTTAGATTCTATTGCAAGGGATTCTTTGCTAATTGAAATTTTCAGAGACTAGATTTTCCAGCTTAGTATCCTCTTGGGTAAAATCTGTTTTAACTTTCAGATGTCTGCTGTATTATCTAGAAATACCATCAAATAAAAACATAGATTAGAATTAAGTCTGAACTAAGGGTTTCCAACCCTTCTTAAAAGAATGATATAATGTACAGCATACAACATTATCATAATATAAATAATTGCATATAAATAACTTAAAAATAACAATTAGAATATAAACAAAAGTTTTGAAAATGTGATTTATTAAGGTGTATGTTTTATTATTTTTTTGCGTTATTGCTATTTTCATTTTTAGAAGTTTCTCTTCTTCAAGTTTTTGCCAACAAAATCGCAGATTCTAATTGCACAATAATTAATTTGATAGTTGTCCTTGATGTAGTTTTAAAAAACTAAAAACTTTAATATCTGACATAAAAGTGCTTAACTTAATTCTTAAATCATATCATTAAAAAATTTCAAACTTGTTTCCTTCCGTAGTAAATTATTGACTTAACTAAAGCCTGCTTCCACGAAGTAAGAAGGAAACAATTTTTATTTTGGAATATTTTTTTCGGATGACTTTTAAATTCCAAAACTGAGCATAGTCATTTGTTTTAAATAAGACTTGTTCTTAAACATTCTCCATGCGTAGCAATATGTATATTCTGAAAATATAAAATTCTTTTCAATAATGGATAATGGCATTAATTTGTCAAAGGAATAGAATTCTTTTCCAATTAGTGTCTATATAAACAAATTCGAATGTAACAAACTACATTGATTCACAAACGAATGTTTTCTTGACCTAATAAGTTTACAAGAAAAGAAAAGTGCAATGCATTTACCAAATTTGACTTTTATATTGAAAATAATGTGCAAGTATGCATTTTATTTATTTAGAACAAAATTTTATTTGTAACAGAATGTTACAGAAATTAATATAAAAACTTAAAAGAAATTTTTTCTACTTTATTAAATAGGCGCAATGACTATGTCAGATTAAGTGTAAAATGAAATACCTAATTAATAAGTTTTAATAATAAAATTATATTTCCTATTGATTTCTGGAATGCCTGAAAAATGTAGCATTATACAGAAGTTTTCAAAAAATACAAAAAGTATATTTTTGGCAGCGAATTTTGAAAAAACGTTTGTCCATTGTGACTAAAAATTTTACTACTTTTTTGTTTGTTTAAGTTCGAAATTATATATTTTATCGTTAAGTTTGCAAATAATAACAGAATTGTTAGAAGTAAAAAATGATTGATTACTTATTGTTGAAAAAATATTTTCGATTGAATAATTTCATTGATAACTTTAATTTGAGAATAAAATATCAGGTTGGAACGAAAGTTTTCCAAAGAAAGAAAAAAAAAAGTTTTTTTATAAAGTTAGGAAAAAAAACATGAAAGCAGTACCTTTTGTAATCACCATCCAAATGTATGATTTTCTGCTAATGTTTTTAGTAGTTTTTCAAAGTCTTCGGCCCAACCTCATTTCGGACGTCCTGTTGAGAACGAAAGATAGCACCAGTAAGATGTAGCTGCAGATGTGGAAAAAGGTATAAGTCCGAAGAAGTGGTGGGTGTGGCAAAAGATCCCATTCGAGTCCATGCAGAGGCATGCGGTCTTGCATTATCTTGATAGACTTCACTTTTTTGCGTCAGAACTCAGTTCGATGTTTTTCCTTGATAGCAGCGTCAACACGGACTAGCATCTCGCTGTACACCTTACTCTCGAGGGTTTTACTTTTTCCAGATGCACTTTGTGGATAATACCACGGCAATCGCACCAGATACAAAGCATTATCCTTTTGTTAGTCAAATTGCGCCTAACGAAGCTGCTGCTGATGTTAGAGGGCGCAGACCAACCTCTTTTTTTGACCTATCTTGTTGAAGCAAATCCACTCTTCATTACAAGTGACGATCCACTCCAGAATTTGTCCTTGCGTTGATATTCGAGCAGATTAGTGCAGGCCCGAACATATCTGTTCTAATCTGCTTGAGTAAGCTCTTGCGACACTCAGCGACTGAACTTCTTTCTGCGAATCATAGCGCGACTAATGGCCATGGCACTAACGTCTAAGCTCTTGAGTGGTTGCATACTGATTTTCTTCCGCAAGTTCTCGCAGGCGGACCTCATCAACATCAGTAGATCAGCCAGAGCTCTCTGCTTCTTGAATGTCATAGTCCTTGTTTTTGAACTTTGGGTAGCAAACTTTCAGAGTGTGATATATGATACATCATTAGTACCTAAAGCTATACACATGATTTGGTGACTTTTTGAAACGGAACTGGATGATGGTTCTGGTTCTTCTTCTTCTTCTACTTTGTGAAGCTTGGCTTCCCTTTGGCGCCTTGTGCTCCTACGCATTTTCTGGTTTCTGCAACAGAACTGAGTGATGAAGAAGTAAATGATGGTTCTAATCAAGTTCCATTTCTAGACATCTTGTACTTAGATATCCCAACACGTTGAAAAGACCAATTTTTGCAAAAAAAAAAAAATGGCAATTTTCTTTTTTTCATTCCTTGGGTAGATTGTTTATTTAGCTTTCCAAAACTGGTGTGCTTTTGTTTCTATGTTAATTAGAAACCGAGATGTTAAGGATTTCTTAAAGACGCAAAAACCGGAAATGGGCATTTAAATCACGAAAAGGGCGCATGCAAAGGGTAGAAAAGAGCCAAAAATGGACTAAGCAATTTTTTCTTCTTGAAATATAATGTAAAGACTTTTAAAGAGAGGGAATTAAAAGAATCTTATCTGTAATCTATGCAGCATCATAACATTATTTTCAATAAAATGCAATATTTTTATTATTGACATATTGGAAGGGTATGTCTTCGCTAGAATGCGAGTTTGATTTCATTCGAAACATTGCAATTGGATTTATCTTATTATTTAATTATTTTTAATAACGTTCGAATTGAAAGTGTACTAAAGGGCGGTAAATAAAATCGAAGCCCTGTTTGTAAACGTAAATGCGTAAGGAACAAATTTGTGAAACGGGTTGCGAAGGAAATTGAGATTAATGTTAAAGTCATATTCAGAAGCCCCGTTCCAGAGTTAGAAAATTGAGGGAAAAACAAAAGGATGGGTCAACGTCGCTCACTAACAGATGTTTTTATTGACAAGCTTCAAAATGGAGTTACAATTAGAAACAATAAATGGAAAGTCCTGTAATTGCTCCATTTTTTTCACGCTTTCTTTAGTGCAAAACAACCTATGCATGGCCAGTGCCCAGGTGGACCAGACATTTTTTTGTAAATATCAACGAGCTGTATCAGTTGGAAGAATGTGCACAAACAAATCCAAAGGACTGCCAAAGAATGTAATTAGTATTCTTAAAAGTATATATATATATAAAACTATGTGAGCAAAAGCTCTTATAAAAGTGCTTATAAAGAAAAAGACACAAAATGCAAACAAAATTTTAATGACATTTTTTGAAAATTTATACGATGGATGCCATTGTGGAATCACAAACTCGTAAATTGGGGGCATATAGGTATGTTATACACTTTGACAGAGGGCTTTTAGGCTTACTAGATATTTTAAATTGTATAGGTATGCAAATATACAGACGAAAGATTTAGTAAGCTCGACATGGAAGGAATGAATCAAAATATCACTCACAATCCCCAGAGTAAAAATTACCGCAAAAAACTAATAAGCTGAATATAAACAGCAACACAGATAAAGTTGAAGAAAAGGAAGATGTAACCTATAGATAGGGAGTTTTAAGTATCTGGGTGAAGATTTAATAATAAAAATATAGCATTTTAAACTTTAAATGCCTTTTTTTCAAAATCTATTTTTTAAAAATCTCGCTTACTTGGTGCGAGATAAATCAAATTATTATTATTTTATTTTTATGAAACTGTGTATGCTTAATCTATATATAGTTATCTAGGGAATGACATACTAGAATATTTTTATGTTAAACATTTTTGAAATTATGGCCTGTTATTTAATGACGTAAATTTATCGAAAATCTCAGAAAAATTTCAAAATCTGAATTTTTTTTTTTAAGACATCCTTAAAATTCCTTAGCTACAAGCGTGCAATTTATTATTGAATGACTTTTTTCTAATAAAACTTCAATAGTTTTCCATATAGAATGTTTCAAATTGTTTTAAAATTTGCTTAAAATTTCATATATATTTAATACTTTTTGTAGGATAATAGTAGTGTATATTAAATTTTGATATTCCATAATTAATCTCTGTAGAAAATAAACGAAAAATGTCTCTATAGTACACTTATACTGCTTTTTTGAAAAGAGCGGTGGTCTAATCCCTTATATTGATAAAGATTCCCTCCCCCCAAATTTCACAACGCGTTGTTCTAAACCAAATCGCTTTCTTTCAAACTGAAAAACTCGTTCGACAAAATGTGATTAAACACGCCAACGCGAACTGTTTGCGGTGGCAGGCAACTTTCGCTAAAACTCGATAAAAATGCTTGGTACTTACGTAAAAACCCGTCGACCATTTTTGCCTATTAAAGAAAAAACACTAAACTACGAGATTTTTCACCAAACATGGAAAAGTCTTCTTCAAACACACTTTGTTTGGTGTAACCTTGATTACACGTACTATCTTCAGTAAAGACTCCTTTTTTTCCCTCTATCATGCATTTTCGGGGGGAAAAAAATGATTAAAATTTGGAACCTGCCTACTAAGTATATTACTAAGTACTACTAAGTATTTGAATACTTCCAAAGTTATTGAATCTTACCGGCGTAAAAAAAATGTGTTAATGGCCGCGATATGGTGATATTATAGAAAAAATAATGGAAATTTTTAATGAAAAATTAAATGTGAACAAATGATAATATAATAAATTTGAAAGAAAAGTAAAGAATAGAACGTTTTTTCTTGCTTTTATTAAATGGGTTTGTTTCGTTTCGGGCGATTGGCGCCGTCTCATGTGGTCGACGGGATTTTCCATAAGTACCAAATGTTTTTATATAATAATATTTTAATTAAAACTCATACTAATGCGTAGGAGCACAAGGCGCCAAAGGGAAGCCAAGCTTCACAAAGTGGAAGAAGAAGAAGAAACTCGTACAGTAATAAATGGGCTGAAAGGTAAGTAAGTAAGATAATTTTATAACATAAAACAGTAATTCATCATATAATTTAATGGGAACAAAAGATTACAGATAATTCCCAAAATTCATCTGCAATTTATATATTCCGTAACAAAAGTATACGGCGCAATGTACTTCTCACAAAGCAATTAAATTATTAGATGTTATTTAGGCGCTTGGCAATTTTATTACTCATGATATAAAATTTTACATGAATTTTATAACGAGAATTATTTAATATCTTATTCCTGTTAAACAGTGTAATAAATGATTTTATCCTTTGTTCGTTATTTTATGAGTTTTAAAAAAAATCTTATTTTATAAAAACGCTCAATTTTACGATTTCAGTCGGATACAGTAGTGCTGCCATCTATTAATAGTGCACAAAACTGCATTTCTTTGCAATTTTTTGTGGCATCTGTATTTCAAAAGTTAAATTTTTAGTAATAAATCTAGTCTGAGAAATTTAATATTTTTAATTTCTTCAAATATTCAATGGGCGATTTAACTTCACTTTGAATAAGACAAAATAGTTATAAATATTTCTTTATGTTTGTTAGATATTTCCTATGTTTTTAGATATTTTTGTTGGCTAGTGTTTGGTTAGCATAATGATTTAAATTTCTAACAGTTTAGATAAGCAGTTTCAAACAGTTTAGGTTTATCGTCTTCAGAAGTTTCGTTAAAGCATGATAAATATGTTCTTGTCTAAATATGGGAGATATATTTGGAAGTAATTGCATTATTGGCCAAAAGTTTTCAATAATTTATATAATAGCGTTTTAAGCTCTTTTACGTATTTTAAAAGGAATTGTGCAAAATCGTATTATTAAGGATTATTTTTGTCTGCTCCTGCACATTTGAGCTTTAGGTTAACAAATTAATGCTATATTTTTCTCTTTTCTTTCTCGTGTAACAATCCGAAATTCTCATATATATGTGTGTGTGTGCGTGTGTGATGTTCTTGTTTTATCGAAAAATGAAAACCAGTTCATCTCTTATGTTGCGTTATTTTCAAGTGGACTGTAATATAAATTTAAAATACAAACATCATTTAACATATTTAATAATTTTATTTAACTCTTCAAATTTTGCTTCTGATGAAGCAGCGAAGCAAAGGAACGACTAAGTTTTTGTGAACTACATGATCGAAACAACATAGCGTTGCCATATTAAGCAATACATATATAACCACTTTTAATGACGCAAACAATTAGCTATTTAAACAGAATGGCGTTAACGCCGCCTGACTATGGAATCCTTAGGATTTCAACAAAATTAGTTTAGCACATTACAATGAAAATTTTAAGAAATTTCAAAATTCAAACTAACACACTAATAACAAAATACTTTTAAATAGAATATACAATATTCATTAAAATAATAAAATGCTGTAAGAGTATACAAAGATTAGGTATTATTTTCAGGCAATAAACATATATTAGAAATACTACGTTTAAAAATCTGGCGATGTGTTTTTACTAGAACAACACGTATTTTTCCATCTTTCCCAGGTATTACATCATGAATTCGACCAATTAACCAAGAACAAATTGGTAGGTTATCTTCCTTGCAAAGCTATCCTTTTAATAGCAATGCAAAGCTATCCTATGCTAGCTAGTTAATGCAAAGCTATCCTTTTGGATATTACTTTTTTCAACTGCCATTTGCCTCGTTGTTGGAGATTATTTAAATAATCTCTTGACAGTTTTTCCCTAATAATTTGATTAAATTTTTGATCTTGTTGCCATCTAGAAAGTCTATTAGTTGATACATTAATTAGTTCAAGTTCCGGAATGGCATTAATAGGTCGACCAATTAAGAAATGGCCGGGTGTTAAAATCTCAAAATCATTTGGATCTGACGATAATGGAACGAGTGATCGACTATTAAGGATACCTTGATTGACAACTGTTGAGAATTCTTCAAGAGTTAATTTGGAATTTCCTACTACCCTTTTTAGATGATATTTAAACGACTTAACTCCTGCTTCCCAGAGTCCGCCAAAATTAGGAGATCTAAGAAGTAAAAATTTCCAAGAAATTGCCTGCGAAACTAAATAATCAGCTAAATTTTCAGGAGGGTTGCAAGCGAGGTGATACAATTTTTTCAGGTCTGAATTAGCGCCTACGAAATTAGTAGCATTGTCTGAAGATATTGTAGAAGAAATGCCATGACGAGCAAAAAATCGTTTCAAAGTAGCAATTAAAGCCTCAGCTGTTAGATCAGTGAGAATTTCTAAGTGCATTGCACGAGTGGCAAAACAAGCAACTACTGCTACATAAATTTTGTTTAAAGTTCTTTTACGTTGATTTTTATATTTTATATAAAATGGACCACGAAGGTCTATACCGGTGTTAGAAAAAGAGGAATTTACTGTGACTCTTTCCTTAGGCAAAGATGCCATTAACTGCTCTTCTATTTTAGGTTTTACCTTGAAGCATGTGATGCATTGATGTACAATTCGCCTAGAATTATTTCTTCCATTAAGTGGCCAATACTCTTGCCTTACAATATTAAGTAAAGTTTGAGCCCCAGCGGGCAAATTATTTTTGTGAAAATGGTTAATTATAATGCTAGTTAGTTTATGATCTCGGGGAAGCAAGATAGGATGTTTCTGGTCAAATCATAAATCAGAATGGACAAGTCGACCGCCAACACGAAGATCATAATCGTCAAGAAATATATTTAAATTACTCATATTACTTCTCTTAACATTTTCTTTTTTCTTTGAGGCATTATTTTCTCTATGGAATACATTTACCTATACTGCTCTAATTAAAGACCTTTTAGCATGTTCAAATTCTTCAATAGTTAAAGAACCAGATTTCTTTTCCTTGTTTCTGAAGTTATATGTAAACCTAAAAATAAAACTAAGAATTCGTATTAGTTTATGAAAATTATTACTTAGAGAGAGAAATTGGTTGATAAAGTCACTTATAGTAGAAAGAGCAAAGTTGATGTTAGATGAATTTCTAAGCTCAGTTAAGGACAGTTCACTTTCAGTGGAGTCCATTTGTTTCGCACTGGAACCATCCGAGATATTTTCAGCGGCAAATGGTGGCCCTGACTACCAAAGGTCAAGGTATTTGAGATGAGAGGAATCAACACCACGAGATATTAGATCAGCAGGATTTTCGTTGGACGAGATATGTTTCCACTGATAATTTGACGTAAGAGACTGAATTTTAAACACTCGATTTCCTGCAAAACCTTTGAGCTAATGAGGGTTTGAATTTATACAGAAGAGAGAGATAGTTGAGTCCGAAAATAACAAGACTTTCTGAATGTCTAATTTCAGGGACAGAATGACTTTGTTGGTAAGTTGTGAGAGTAATAAGCAAGAATATAGCTCCAATCGCGGGACAGAAATTGTCTTTAAAGGCGAAACTCTTGATTTGCTGGCAAGCAATTTAGTTGTTGGAGAAGAGTTTCCATTATAACTTCGAAGATAAACAACTGCTCCATATGCAGCAATGGAAGCATCACAAAAGCATAGTAAAACAACGAATTGAGGATCAACACTCAAAATGTGTCTGTCAATGTTTTCAGTTTCCCTTACGGTGTGAACAAAACGGTTTCATTCTTTTCTCAGTTGGTCAGTAAGTTCATCATCCCAGTTAATTTTCTCTAGCCAAAGCTTCTGGAGAAATAGCTTGGCCTTAGTTATAACAGGCTAATAAATCCGAATAGGTCATAAAGTTTGGCAATAGTTGATAAAACTTCTCGTTTGGTATAAAAATTTTGCAGTTTTGCTGAAACTTTAAAAACAAATGTATCGAATTCCAAACCATACCTAGTGTTTTAATAAAAGATTCTTCAGTTTGGACAAATAAATGCTCTTCGGTGTTTTGATCTTCTATTTCTAGAAGCTCATCACAGTTAGAATTCCATTTATGAAGAGTCATGCCACATGAATGAAACATTTTTAATTAACTGGTGTTTAAGAACTTAACATGTTTTGATATCTTGGCTGCCGCTTATATCATCCATATATATGCTAGAAAGTGCAACTTCGGCTGCTAAGGGGAACTTAGGAGATTCGACTAAAGCTAATTGTTTTATAAATCTAGTAGCTAGAAATGGTGCACATTTGGTGCCATAAGTCACTGTATTCAATTTATACTCTGCAGGAGACTAATGTTCTGTGGTTTTCCAAAAAATTCTTAGCAGATCTCTCTGGGCTGGTGCTATCAAAATTTGCCTAAACATTTGTTCAATATCATCTATTAAAACTATTTTATGTTTTCGAAATCTTAGCATAATGTCAAAAACGTCTTCATGTGCTTTTCCAGCAAGAAGAATATCATTCAAGTTTCGACTAGAAGTGGCTGGCGCAGATCCGTTAAAAACCACCCGAAGTTTGGTAGAAGTTTTCTCAGCTCGAAAGACGCCATGACGCGGCAAATAATAAATTATGGGGTCTAGGTAATCCTCCGTTACTTTTTGCATATGACATAATGATTCATATTCTTGAAGAAACTCACAATAAAGTTTACGCATATCAGGACTTTTATTCAATCGTCTGTTTGTTAATAAATTATGGGGGCTGAGTAATCCTCGGTTACTTTCTGCATATGACATAATGATTCATATTATTGAAGAAACTCTCAATAAAGTTTACGCATATCAGGACTTTTATTCAATCATCTGTTTGTTGCAGTCTTTTTTTCAGCTAAAATTCGTGAATTACTTACAGTATTTAATTCCTTTTCCTTGATAGGCATCTGAACGACGAATCTACCCGTACAATGCCGTTTGTACGTATTTTTAAAATGGTTTTCACAGAATTGTTCTTCTGAACTTAAGGGTCGATTACCGGAAATATCTTCTATTTCCCAAAATTTCTTAAGTGTTATCAATGGTTTCCGAATTAATTGTTAAATATTGTAACAACATTGTTTACCGGTATCTGAAACAACTGATCCACTAGCAATCAAGCCAAATATGGAATTTATAAATATTAAATTTTCAGATACACATTTTCTACCATCCTTTATTATTTGATAGGAAAGCTCAGACCCTAAAATCATATCTATATTTCCAGGGATACCGAAATTTGGTTCGGCTAGTGTAGAACGATTTGGCATATTTAATTTTTCATGTTCAGGATGAGGACCTGATGAAGGAACTAAGTCTGCAATTTTAGGTACGACGAGAAAGTCTATTACTGAAGTGAAAGAATAGTCATTATTACTAATAAGAACGTCATTTAATTTCCATTTGATATTCATCGTACTTCCCCTTAAACCATTAACAGCAAGAGGACCCAGCGAATTGTAAGGTCATAAAATGCGATTGATCACTGTCAAGTATCGCTCTGCCGCTAATATAATCATTCTGAATCGGGGACCAAACCATGGCAGTAGAAAGCAAAACTGTCTTGTTTGGTATTTTATTTAAAGAGGCAAAAGTCTGTACCATTTCAGTTAGGATTGGATTTTTTATTACATCTGCCGAACTAGGGTTCCTTATGCTTTGCGTATTACGACCATCTGCAGTCTCTGAAATGGGAAGGTTTTCCGACTGAGAACTTGGTCTGGCTAAGTTTTTTTACACAAGGAATTTTTAGTTTCAGACCGACATAATATATAATTGTGCTTTCCTTGGCATAAACGACAAGAATATTTGATTTGCATGATGCAAGCTTATGTTTGTCACTTAAACAGTTTATACAAAGTGCATGCTTTTTTTAAAATATTAAATGCTTGCAATGGAGTCATTTTTAAAAATAATGAACAACTATATATAAAATGCGACTTTCTACGCAATATGCGGGAATTACTGTTTGATTTTAACATGAAATTTCTGGTTTTATTTGTATAAGGAGTTTTAGTTTTAGTGATGGTAATTGAACTCCATATGTAAATTTTCTAATATTTGGGATCGTTTTTCTAAATATTCCATGATTTTTCCAAATTTGGGTAATTCAGTTGATGTTAAACTCATTTCATATTGTTTTCTTGTTTCTTTAATCTAACTTTTGAATGACAATATTTATTAGGAATTGATGCGTCCGTTCATTAGCTTCTGATTTCATTAAGTTTAAATCTCTTAGGTTTTTGTTCAAAATATCAACTAGATTTCTAAGACTCTTATAAGATTCAACATGCATTTTCTCAAAATTTAAAATATTCATAATATGAGAATTAACAACCAACCGTTTATTTTCATATCTATCAATTAAAACTTCAAATAAAGACTGAAAACTGTCTGCTGGAGTTTCTAGAGCTTTCGCTTGCTAAGCTTCCATATTGGATAAATGCTCACTTTGCTTCTACCTCTTTGTACGGTTAAACCTCTCCACCATGCCATTAGACTACGGATGTAACGGAGTCGTCTGCGTTTTCTTGATTTCCAATAAGTCGCAGAGTCCCTTGAACACAGCCAAAGTGAAGTTCCTGCCTTGGTCGGAATGAATCTGGAAGGGGGTCCGAAATCTGGACACCCAGTTCTGTAACAGAACTTCAGCTGTCGTGACAGCCTCTTGGTCTGGAATTGGATAGGCTTCGGGCCACTTCGTAGAGTAATCCATGGCAATGAGGATGTATTTGTTGCCATCCGCGGTCCGTGGAAAAGGTCCAGAGTGAGTCCCAGAGAGCCCAGTACATTTTAGTTGTAGGACTGAAGATGGAAATGTTCTGCCACTTGGGTTTTGTACTAGATGACTCCTTCAGCTCTATTATTGGCTTAATGTCAGGATCCGTCAGTTGATCTTCTCTAACGTTTTCGTCACTCCACGGATCTGAATCGGTTGATGTTGAAGATATTATTTGCCGGATGCTAAGATTCATCAAACCGTACTTAACCTCGACTCTTAAGCAATGGCTGCAGTGTTCAGGACAAGGCTTCCTGGATAAAGAACCCACATTTCCGTGGCAGGAGCCCTTACGATGCTTTATCTCGAAGTCATATTGCTGGAGTCTTTGAATCCATCTGGCTATTTGTCCTACAGGACTTTTGAAATTCAGTAGCCAGGTTAAGGAAGCATGATCGGTCCGCAATAAGAATTTTCTGCCATAGAGATAATGATGGAAATGTTTTATGGCCTTCACGATAGCGACCAATTAAAGGTGACGTAATAACTGGTAAAACGCAATAACTTTCGCAGTACGGTTTCCGGGCGTGGGTTCGAATTCCGTTTCTGACACCAGTTGTTACTTTTTTTCCTCACGTACGTACGGGTTCGTGGATTTGGAGTGATTAACGACGACACTTGATGAAGAATGAAACACATTTTATTAGCCAGTATTCTCAGGACAGCTCTAAAATCACGTTTACAGTCGTCGAAGAACTACTATACCCTAAGACAATCAGCGACACTGCTTTCAGGCTATCAGGCTAAAAAGGTCGAGAAAGCTTCACAGAAAATCACTGGAGTACAGTTCCCGACTCTTCTCTGTCATTCTCGTAACTCTACGTATTCTAGAGACTGTCCACGCTACAACTCGCGATGCACTAGACAACACACTAAAGTACGGCTTCCGACTCGGTTCGATCGTTCTCGGAGCTCAACACACTGTAAGATAAAACTTGACGATGCACTAACAGACTCTTTCCATGTACTCGATGACCAACTCGGCTCTAGACTACGAGACGCTCGCTCACTGACTATCAACTCTCTAGACTAGGAACTGAGTAACTGGCTAACAACTCCATAGATGTGACACTGAGTGACTTTCCGCGTATTAGCAGGGTTTATATAGCTTTTGGCTTGTGTACGAGAACATTCTGGACTAAACCAGTAAAAAAATTGTTCCAGAAGGTCTATGGCATATCGCCAATTTGGTCACTAAATGTCGCCAAATGGACGATTCTCGCTAAAAGTGACAACCCTGCCTTCCCTTGCCATTTTCTGGCAACCCTAAGCCTGCCTTTAGGGAAAACTAAAGTATAATAATTGCGAACAATTTCAGGTATCATATTTCAACGAAAATATCCATTTTGACTGTTCCCAGATCTATTTGAACTATGTTTGCACATAACTTTTGTACGTACGGATAGAATATCCGTACGTACAAAATATATACTCATTTTTAATATATATAAGACTCGTTTTTTAAAACGAATAGTGAAATGCATTTCAAGTGGACTCAAAAGGGATTTTTTTCTTCACCTTTGTACGTATGTACGTATGTATAAATGCATCTCCATAACTCAAAAACGATTGGCCATAGAACGTTGAAATATTGAATATGGGATTGATATAACATCTAGTTCTGCAACTCCTTTCTATTGCAATCGGCTATCAGTTCTTGTCAGATGTTTTTAACGTTGTCAGATGTTTTTAATGTTTTTAACACATCGGATGCTTTTAATGTGTTTTAATATATTAAATAACAAAATGCATAGAAACCGTTATAAATGACAAAGCTTGGATAAAAGTAGTTTTTTTATATTCATGAATTTAAAACTTAATACTTAATAGCTAAACAAAAGGCTGACCGCATTCCACCCGTGAAACTAAAATTATCCCCTAGTTGAGAACCCCTGTTCTACAATCATTTTGTTGACCAGTGTATTAAAAATTCGGTTAATAATGCCTTCAGAAATAGTGCGCACTTTTAGAAGCGGCCGTCTTAGGGAGCGGTCGCCGTGAGAGGTTGTATGCAGTGCTACGTTGGATAAAGACTATTTTGCATTATTTTATGCAGTTATATACAATAAAAATTGGTTTTTTGAGACTGCTTATACATGCAGGTTTTCTTGAGCAGACGCATCAAAGGAAAACAAATCTAAAAACGCGCGTATTCAGTATGTGAAGCGAAACCGCACCTTTTCGAAAGGTGTAAAAAACTTGAGGAGGCATTGGTGTGTGTGTGTGTGTGTGTGTGTGTGTGGTGGTGGTGGGGGGGTTATCTTCCATCGAGCGACCATGACCTCCAGGTCATCTGATTGGCCCCGGAGAAGAGGTGGGAATACTGTCTCGCGGCGATTCACAAGTTGCCGGCTAGGAAGAGAAACGGATCGAAAAATAAATAAACAGGCGCGAGGAAAAAGTTTAGAAATGTTTATTTGCATCATTTGCTTTTTGACTTTTAACTGTGTGATACATGATGCCTCAGGTTATTCAATATTTTTCTACTTTCGAATAAAGGGCGGAAGTTCTCAACTTACGACCGTCAGAAATTAACTTTGTCTGCTTTTCTTTTCTTTATATGCTAAGGAAAATAATAAGTTTTCGATTTATGCGAAAGGAACGTTTTTGCTTTCCCTTTCTTGAGTCTAATGAAAGAAAGTCTTAATAAAAAGCTTAAAAATCTGAATTTTCTATATTTACTTGAAAATAAAGCCCAAAGAGACAATTTGCCCAGAAGGGCTATTAATTTCGTTTTGGCATTTTGCGTTGGTTCACTATAAAAGCCTGAATCCCTTTTCAAATTGTTTCCACCAAATGTTAGCGCCATGCATTATATTTAAAGAAATTAAATTATGAAGAATCTGCATGAATGTATGTATGTTTCTCGCACTGTGAAAAAACAACGGTACCTAGAGACATCAAATTTTGAATAACGTAGTCCTCCAGTCGAATATGGGTATCTGGAAGCCCAAACTTGCAATTTGGAATTTGTTTTATTAGCTTAACGAATTTTTCCTTAACAAACTCAACGATTTCAAAGCAAGCAATGGCACAACTGTATGCGGGGGTGGGGGGGTAACATTTTTATCTCCAGCGCGCGAAACTATGTATTGGAAATTCTAAAGATTTTTTTTTTTTTTTTAAATATATATTTTGTGATATTGCTAATAAATTGAATTTTATGGCTTAAGAGCGAAGAACAATTATATTTTATTAATAAAGATAGCTCACAAAATGTTAAAAAAAGTCCCTTTAGGAATAATATAAAGTCTGAAAGCTTTCAAATTTGTTCTTAACTACATTTGTTCTAAAATTTGTTAGGATATTGTAATCGGTTATTTTATTAAATGAAATTGCAGAATGAGCCTTTTGAACCCTTTTGAACAATAACTTTTTGTGACTCCTACAGAAATATTTCAATTACGAAACAAGTTTGTTTGATACCACTTACTCAGTGCTTACGTAATGTAATATATACAATATTGTAGGTGCATACAGAAAGGAAATTTTTAATTAGCGCACAAATAAAATAAAAATAAGCATTACAAATTACAATACTGGTTAAAATTTATTGTTGTTTTAAAGCAAAACGTAGAATCAGAGGTAATTTTTTATGATATGTTGTCATAACAGTTATTTTATCATAATAAATTCAGTATCTTGAACTAACAAAACACAAATTTGAATTAATTAATAAAAGTAATAAAAATGTCTCAAATATGATTCGTCACATACAGTATTCACAGTTTTTATTAGGTTTCCTAAAACGTTAAGTACTATTTTTGCTTTGTGAAGGATGCTGCTGTTTCTTTGAAATTCAGTGTTCGGCTCGGTGTTGGAAAGTTTTATTCTGATTTCCGTTTAAAGTTAAATTTATTTCTGCATTTTGATTTTACATAAAGTAATACAGAAAGGCCTAGTCACTCAAGTAAGTTGTACAAAAAAAGTGTTAAATGTTGTAGGATTCTATTATTTTTACTAATAGTTATTTTAATTTGTTAACATTTTGTTTGTCTTCCTTTACTCTCCTCGCGTTTACTCATCAGTATGTAAATCAGTTAGTAAGATGTACAATAGTGTATTTAAACTGAAGTAGCGAAATGTTTAATTAGAGCATAGTTTCGCTATTGAAAGAGCACGTTATTAATTCTACGAGCTGTTAACTTTAAATCTCGGCTTCGCATTCTTGCCGCCGAAATTATTACCGTGTTTACTTTCGTAACAGTCGCATTTTTTTTTTGCCAGTTTTTCATTGTGAACGTCTATGTGCCACTATTATGCGAGGAAATCTACGACAGAATATTGTACACTGGACAAAAATACAGGAATTCAGTGGAAAAATTACCATCAACCTCTTGAGAGAACTTTCGGCTAGCTGAATAGTTAGAGTACCCCCATGCCTCACAGGCGCTATACATTTACAAACATCCATGCTCCGGAATTCGAACCCGGGCCCTTCGTTATCGCATTAGAGTCCTCTAATCACTCTACTATCTGGGCGGCTGTAATTGTAATGAATAACTTTGGCTTTTCAGCATTCTTGAAATTAACTACTCTTTTATAGCACTTGACATATCTTGAATTATATTCTAAAAATGTTTTACAACAGTTATGTCCTGTTAAGTTTTACGACAGAATATTTTAATGTTACCTCAGCAATAGCTTCGCGGACTCCCAGGTTTTGCGGACTACAGTAATAATATTTTAGAAATGATAGCGTTTCAGTTCAGTTTATTATGACAAACTAGGGCTATCTGCCTAAGCCGAGGGATGCCTCCGTGGAGGACTTTCTAAAGACTTTCTAACTGGCTTGTATATTCGTTATACATGAGGGAAAACCACGAAAATGTCCATACAGCTAGTCCTTTTGCCTAGAATCGAAACCAGGTCGGAAAAACCAGTGTTCAGCGATTTTAGCGGTCGATTTTGTTGGATTCGTAGGTACTGCTTAAAATCATATGTAAGTCATGGGCTTGAGATGGGGTTTAGAAACAGCTCTGGCGAAAGAATCTAGCGAAACAGTTATAGTGAAACAGAGCAGTAAAACAGCTCTAGCCGTTATTGAACATTGATCTTTAACATCATCTTAAGAAGGAAAAATCACGAGTCGTAAATCTGTCATAAATTTCTGTAACTAGATCAGCGCTTAATGGATTGAGAGAACCTATAGATCCTTGGAAAAGTAAATATTAAAAAAATAAATAAATAAATAAAACTTACTGAAATTTGCCATACTGACCACATCTCCAGAAAGACCAGTTCCTCCTTAAGGAACTTTTGCAGAAGGCAGAACCCAAAGACTTTTACAGAACCATTTGCAACAGTGGGTGCTGGTCTTAAAGAAGATTCAATAAATATCAATATTGCGTGCATTTTCTGTGGAAATTAAAATGAAAATCATTATTGTATTATAATTTTACTGAGAATTACAGTTTATTTCATGTTTCAGTGACTACTTTCTACGAACGACCACTTACGGTTTCAAATGATTTCGGTCTTTTGTGAAGTTGTCTTCTTAGAATGTTTATTCACAGAGCCGATATTTATTTCACATTATCAGAAATACTGGCCAGTTTTTAGAGAAGGTCTTCTAAGAGAGGTAGTGACATGGTATTCCAGCGCATACTTATTTATTGTAATTCCGTTTTCGTAAGTCCTTAGGAAAGTAAGTACTTAAAAGCATTGAAAACATGAAAAACAAATGTCTTCGTAAATTTATTCAATTTAAGAAACAATGACAGTAGAAATAAAAAAATATTACTTAATTAATTTTTATGCGCTTAATTTTGTACTATACTAGTATTAAAAATGCTTTCGAATTTTGATTTGCGGAACACCTGGAGAAGAAGCATAGAACCCCAGGACTCCGCAGAACGAAATCTGAAGACTACTGCTATATCCTAATAAGAAGAAGTATGCGCTGAAACATTTCTGTACTAATGCTTATATATTTGAAAAAAATCAATAGACTATCAGAGAAAGATTCACATGAAAAAAAAGCTTAATGGATTTCTATTGTTAATCCCATAAAAACAGAAGCAGTTTTACGTTTACCTTGCATACTAAGGTGACTAGGGTACTTAGTAGTTGAATCCTTTTTTTTTTTTTTTTAAATAAATGGGAAGCTATTTCCTGTTTAAAAAAAATATACCGGAACTTACTATTGGTGTCAGTTGTTCATGTTTTGCCTGGCTTTGTATTTGCAATCAATTTTTCGGATTCTTTATTTAATGGTCCGCAGTTTTTCTTTTTATTGTTTGTCTTTTTCCTTCTCGCTAAAAGTCAAGTTCCTTTTATGTTCTTGCAGTCGTAAACGGTTCTTTTGCTATTTATACCAGTCCGCGTGACATAGGTTGTCAATTATGAGAGTGGCTTATAATTGATGGCACTGGTATGTGGGGCAAAACGATAATTTTTAAAATGATAGAATTCGAAGGTGTAAGTTACGGATCATATTGCACTGGCCTTGAAGCGTAATAAAGGGTTTCATTTCTTTGTTTGTCCTTTACATTTGTTTAGGTGCACAAAGTCTTTAACTATTTAAGATAATTATATTTTTCGTGTGAGTCTCTCTACCCCCCAAAAGAAGCGATTATTACTTCTAAAATTTCATCCATCGAAGTTAAACAAAATGTATATTTTCCTCTGAAATGGGTAAGTTCGACACTGGAACAGACCTCTCTCATCTTATTTACGATACATTTTTCACTAATTCAGAGTTACATTACTGCCTGCTGTTTTCGGAAAAGAGGCTTTTCTGAACCTAATAAAACTGTCAAATATTATAACAATTTCAATTCATCTGCTCGTTTCGGAACTGAAAATATTGTATTTTATAGTTCGAAAATTCTCCAGCGGAAGTAAACAATTGACAAAACCATTAAAACAAAAATCTAAAATCTTCGTTGCAATGTTTGCATTCGTTTCCAATGTTTAATTTAATCTATTATTGTTTTGTTAACAAACGTATTTACAATATTTAAAAATTTAAAAAATCTGATGTGCACATTACATGACTTCCTTGTACGGAATATTAAATTATACGCATTTTTTCCTGCCTTTCATTTAAGCTTATTTATTCGAACTGCATTAGAGATATATTTCTCATATAATTAATTCAGTTCTCCCTTCGCGACAAGCTAAAAATACATAAAAACTCAAAATATCTATATTAAAATTTGAAAGGTATAGAAAAACATAAAAAACCAAATACAGATAAAAAAATTTAAAAAAAAAATTACAATTAAAATTGTAATTTCTACGCAAAAACAAGCAATTCGGCCACCCGCAAAAACAAACAATTCGGCAGATTTTTCGGTTCACAAAACTGAAAGTTCACTTTTGGTCTCACTCGGCAAAAAGACACTGAAGGCGTAGAAACTGACTTAAATTGTTGTGGATGCTATGCTATGTCAATATATGGGATAATTTAATAAACTTATTGGATTGAATTCAATCTACTTCGTCGATAGCGGATAAACCACAATAGAATAAATGCACTCTTTAAAATTTACTTTATTTATTTACCATAACGACACTCTGGCGCTAGGTTCACGTAACAGCATTACATCTCATTCATTTTATAGCTCAGAATGCACAAAAATTATGTGTATCATGTGAAGAATTACCTAATCGTTGCCATATGTTCTATCAAATAGTGTAATAAATCTAAAACGATGTGCAAAAGAAATTAAACAAACAAACAAACAAAACAAAAAAAATAGAAACAGTTTTTCACAGACGCTTGAGTATTTTTTATTCAATTAATTCAGTTCTCACTTCGCGACAAGGAAAAAATACAAAAGTGCTCAAAATATCTATATTAAAAATTACGAAGTAAATCTTAAACATTTATTTCCTCGAATAGATTCCAGAAGGGATTTAGCATAATTTAGTTTGATATATTAAAAAAAGATGTTACTTTGTTGTTGGGAAGCTTAGTTTCTCTAGATCGGCAACAAATCCACTATTCTGTTAAGTTTCAAATGTAAACAATGTTAAACAAAAATTAGGCTTAGCCACACTCATACAACTTTTAAATTGTTGATAATTCTAGAATTATTTCACGCAGGTTAACTAAAGGCATAAAACTCTTAGCCAGAAGATAAAAACAACATAATTGAATAATTTTTAAAGCAAAAGATGCACAATTTACAAACATATAAGAATATAGAAATTGAGCTCACTGAGCCGAATAACAGAGTGAATATATATATAAATATATTTATATACTTTAGGCGCGGCCGATTGCAACCAAAATAGGAGATGCACATCTACATACAAAGTCCTACACACAAAATTTCAACATTCTGAGACTACTCGTTTTTGAGTTATGCGAGATACATACATACCTACGTACGTACGTACGCACAGACGCCACGAAAAAATCTCTTCAGCATCCATTTTAAATCAGTTTTATAATTTTTTAGGGGAAAAAGCGTTCTTTATTCTGTCCTTACGTACAGATGTCACGAAAAAATATCGTTAAATTGCCTTCGATAGCTGTCGAAATGGATATTTTCGTTCAAATAGGGTACCCGAAATTTTTCGAGATTACAACACTTCCTTTTTACTTCATAAAAGGAAGTAAAAAATGCAGTATTAGATAAGCATCGATTTTAAAACAAAACTTTCAATTTCAATGGCAGTTAAATGTAACCTGAAGAGGTCACAAGTTTTGAGACCTCTTCAGAATTCTTTTTTTTCGGGGGGGGGGGCTTTCGAAGAGGAGAAACCTATGGTTGATAGCTCTCAGACTGAAATCTCACGCCGATCTAAAGTTGCTATTTACAGCATTCTGCATCTCAAATTATATAACGTTCCGGTTGAAAAAAACCGGAATTAAAAATCCCATTGACAGAATATTATTTATCATATTTTAAATCTTCTACGTGCTTAATTGCAGTTAATATGACTTCCATGTGTTCATTGGCATAAAAGGTTAGGGATTCCTAATTGAGAAAAAAATGTAAAGTAAGTTCAACACTTGAAACAAATAAAAAAAATAATAATTAATGAAATATTAAAAACATTTCTCAAATTATACAACTCTCTAACTGAAGAAAACCAGAATAAAAAATTCCGTTGATAGATTATTATTAATTATGTTCAACTTTAAATCATCATCGTTCTTAATATAGTATGATTAATATGCCTTTCGTGTGTTAGTTGGCATGAAAAGGTTAGAGATTCCTATAGAATAAAAAAATTAAAAAGTAAGTTAAACACTTGAAACAAATAAAAAAATAATAAAAGAGTTACAAAAAGAAAATATGAAAACTCTCAGATTTTATATTATGCACAAAGGACATTTTTTTTTCATATACACATTTCGACAGCCGTTTCGAGAGCATTTGGGATAACGTCTCTTTGGCTAAAGGTATTTAAAAACAGCATATCTTCAGAATTTCCGATAGACAGACTCGCACGCTGGACATAAAAATGCTTTATTCCGTTAAGAGTTGCTCGCTTTAAAATCGTTGAGAGTTTTAATCAAAAATTCGTTAAAGGTTTACAAAATATGAAATAGGTCGTAAAATAAATTCAGATTTCAAAATTTGGGCTTCCAGTTGCCCATATTCGGGTATAAACTACGTTCTTCAAATTTTGATGGCTGTAAGTACCTTTTTTTTTTCACAAAGCGAGAAACGTGCATACATTCATGCTGATTCCTTATTTTTTTAATTTCTTTAAATAAAATACAGGGCGATAATATTTGGTGGCAACAACTTGAAAAGTTGACTCTTTTAGTGAAAAAGATTCAACTCTTTTCAAGGAAAAAAAAGTGAAACTTGAAAAGTTGACTCTTTATGTGAAAAACAATTAACTCAAAAAAGATTCAATTCCTTTAGTGACTTATAGGCCGTTTCGAGACTTATAGGCCTTCCGGGCTAATAATTAGAAAATAATTAAAACATTTACTTTTTTCTCAGCAGTGTCACGAGTGATATATATCTACAGGTCTTACTTTACACTTATTCTCTCTCTCTCTCTTATTATTTATTTATTTATTTTTTTGAAAATGTTTTTTGTTGGATTATTTGCACGCATGACCTCTTTCACTCGACGCGAGGGGGCGCTGGAACGTGACTCTTGATTTGAAACTCTGATATTCTATTTAACTGCCAGTCTGTTGCTGTAACATCTTCTTGGTTGAGCAGTACTGTATTTTGATGCTTCTGACCGTTTGACCAAGAGCATGTCTTGGAAATGTAACAGTAAACATTTAGTTGACCCTTGAATAATGTGAATTTGAAACACGTGATTTCGTTTTGATTTGATTCACTAAGCATACTGGTAAACGTTATGAAGATTTGCGGCAGTTTAAAAAACTCTCAAACGGAACTTGACATTTAGAAATAACAAAAGAGTTAAGGAACAATTACGTATGATCCTTATATGTGAAGTTTGTATAAATATTGGTCTATTTTAAGATTGAAATATGAGCAAATCTATTATAAAATGTTCAATTTTTAATGTTGGCAGCATTTACTTTTATGACATTTTCTGGTACATAGAACAGAATTTGTTTCGATACAGCGAAACACATTATTCATCTTGGAGAGACTATTAGAATTTTCAGAACAAGAAACATGAGAAATCAACCTGTCTTTCACTTTGATTCGAACTATAGATGGTCCAATTCCTAGCTGGACGGGCTAACCGCTTACACCATAACAGTACACACTATGGAATACCTTAATTCTTTATAGTTCTTCCTTTTTAAAAACGACTGGAGGAAAGAATAAGATCCAGTTCTGATCAGTTGTCATCCATCCCATTGTAATTTAATTGGTTTATTTAATTACGGCAAAGCGCTCGAGGGCTGTCTGACTAAGGGAAAGGGTACCTTCGGGGAGGACTTTTTGAGAGAAACTGGTTCGTATACACGTTAAACATGGGGAAAATCTGAAAATAACCATACAACGTTTCGCCGGGACCGAACTATCATCGTACAGCCACTTTATCGCTTTGCTGCTGAAGAATCCATTGTAATTCGGACATCACTGTAGAGATTATTCGAATTTCTAAAGAAAGAAACGCAGCAAATCAGCTTCCAGGGTTTAAATCCCAGATCTTCTGTCGTCTGCCGTTGGTTTGCTAATTTCAAGAGACAATAGCATGGTGGCATAGATAATTCCGTAGAGCAGCAGAGAAACAAGCAGAGAAAACAGACTTAAATATCGAGAAATTCAGTACACAGTATTATAAATGAAGGGAGGGGGATATTCTGTTGGAAAAGAAACCTGCCAACAAGCTAAATTTTATTTAATTAAAAATAACAACATGCGATTCGGATAACTGGAATCCTGGTAATTGGAATTTTACTATATGATGGAGTTTGCCTGAGGAAGTTCTCCAATCCGCCCCCATTCCATAACCGGCATACAGAATCAGTGTGATTTGCATTAATACATAATTTGTCTATTTACAGTTGCTTAGAGAAAAAAATTCCATTTCATTCCTTGAAAATTAAAAACAATTATTGGTATTAAATTATATGTCATATTTCTCTTTTTGGATTATTTTCCTTTAAATGAATACTTTATTATTTAAAATGTATAACGTTTTATTTTAAAATTAGACTTCGATAGGGATATTGAAATATTCAGATCTGCAATTCATACTTAAAATTCTCTACCAGAGTATAAAATTTAGTACGATATGAAGCTGGCTTCTTTAATGAAAACAGAAGATCATAATTAAGAAACAAAAATAGCTGATTTTGTTTCAATAAATTATTGATTGATGAGCTAATGGGAGAAAACATTTTCAAATGATTCTATAGTGCTTTTTAATATGCGGAATTATTTTCTCATGAATTGAATACTCTTAAATTAAAAATTTCATATTCATAAAGCTAATTTCACTTTCCATTACCGTCTTTAAATTGCAGTGATTTATGATCGTTGCCAATTCGAAATATCTTAAGCCGAGTTATCATTGGGTTTAGGATTACCTCTAATACAATAGCACACTAATCGGTGTAATATTTTAACTGAGAAGGATTCTGTATTGACATATATTTACTAATTTAAATTAGGTATACAAACATGGAAGGAAGTTCGGGAATGTTCTCAGATACTTCCCTGAATTTTCTTCTGAATGCATGTTTCTTTATTAACAAGTTCATAAATAGCTGCGATCTGAGAAATGCTTCAAGTGATTTTATAGTAAATTCTCATGAATTCAAAAAATTCGTAGAAACTGCTTGTAAGTCCCGTTTGAAATCTAAAATGTTATTACTTAGTCACCTTCGAAGTAACATCCCTGAGGACACAAATTTATTCCAGCGCTTTTGATATTCCTGAAAGTATAGGAAGGATACCTATTTTGATATTTTTCATAAAACAGGGCATCACATTGCTTTGGTTTACTTCAGTTGACTGAAACTGAATCGATTGAGGAATCTAAAACTGTTGATCTGAACTGGCGAATCTGTAATTGAGAATTATATTAACAAGCAAAAATAGCGTGGTCAGAAGTTGAAAAATGCATCAAATAAAAAGTCTGAGATATAATTGCTAGTATAATCAGAGTGGCCATATTGAGCGACAGAATTTAGTGGTGAATTCTGGAATTAAGCATTGAGCGACAAAATTTTTTGTAGGCGATAAAATACCTAGTACCTGCCCTGTTGCACAGTACCATACCAGCTACCAGTTGCCATGGATGATGTCATTTTATATATATTATTTCTTCTGTAGTCTGAAAAAAGCATATTGAAATCCTGTAACAATCAAACTGTCTTTCACGCACTTGACATTTTCTGCGAACTTTTCCAAAATATGGTATTTACCATAATCCCTTGGTTACCACGAAATGTTTCTTTAAATAATGCTTGGCTTCAAATCTGGATCTTTACCCCCAAATACTGGACTTGCTCTTTAGATTTCAGTTTTATTAGTTCTATTAGTTTTGCATTATTAGTTCAGTGTTCAGTGTTTTTGCAGTTGCTTCAGAACAAGCGTTTCTGGATATTGCTTTAGAGCACGGATTCCCAACCCATTTCTTGTACAGACCCCTTTTGAAGGAATGGCTTTCTTCATAGACCCCTTACATATTTCTCTGCATATAAATATATACAGTATAGAACATAACCATAAGGCAAATATTTCTACCCAAATAAATTAAAAATAACAATTAAGTTTTGAAAAAAATGGTTTATTAGGTTTACTTTTTATTATTTTTCGTATTATTAATATCGTTTTTCATTTTACAAATACAAGCAAGTTTTCAACAAAAATCACACATTGTAATTGCATAAAATTTCAATTTTAATAAGGGTTATGGCTGCGTTTGACAGATTGATGCAATTTTTTTTAAAATGTTCGGCATACAATTAAGTGCTTAACTTCATTCTCCATTCAACTCATTCAAGAATATTGAAGCTGTTTCTTGTCTTCCGCAAAAAAATTATTGATTTAATTAAAATCTGCTTCTAGTAGGTAAGAAGAAGGAAAAGTCAATAATGTTGGAATAGTAACAATTTTTATTTGGGAATATTTCTCTCAGATACTTTAAATTTCGAAACTTAGCGTATTCATGTGGTTTGAATAAGATTTGTGCCTGAACATTCTTTTTAATGCAACTAATTCTTCTTGCATTGTAATATCAAGATTAGATATCTTGCAGTTCAGCTGTTCTAGATTTTGCTGTGGTTCATTAGTTTTGCGTTCTTCACAATTTTTTTATTTTATTTTCCTATGTTCCTGTATTGCATATTGTTATATTGCATTTATTTGCAAAACATTTACACATTTAAGAAACTGTTATTGATTTTTAAGGTACATTAAACAATTTTTGTGTGTATTTTCCCTTGTATCTATTTTGTATGATTTCTTCCTTGCTACATGATAGAGCTTTATATCAATAAATAATTAACTATAAGTTTTATTATTAATTTTTTGTAATTATGAGATCATTTGAGGGTGCATATTTGGTTATCGAATCATAATCAACCCTTGACCACTACTGACCCCTTTGAAATTTCATCGGCTTCCAGGGGGTCAATATTAACTCCACTGGGAACCTCTATTTTTGACAAAGGAGATCGAAAAGCACTAAAGATTCTTTGGTCGAATAAAAAAATAGGAAAGACTTACGAAATGAAATACTATCAGGTGACCAGAATTGTCTTTAGTCCAGCTACTTTATGGTAGATGCAACCATAAAAATACATAAGATACTTAAGAGAAATAACAGTGAACTGCGATTACCGGTTAATTATAACCGGTAAATTATTTAACGGGATAAATGAAGAAAAAAAAGGCATGCATTTTCAATCTGCATGCCAAGTTATTATACCTAAAATGCAAAATTTGCTTCTCCTAAGCGAACTTAATCAGTAGTGGACGAACACAATTTTGTGCTCGGGGCATAAAAGTCTCTGACGCTCTTTCTTATATACAGCAGGCAATACAAAAAAGGCAAGAGATATCAAAGCCAGTTTATGAGATTACATATAGTATCAATGCTAACTGATTTGAAAGGTAGTCTTTGTGGTGAGGAAGACGAGCAGATCAGTAATGAGCGTTACCTCCACTTTTGTCAATAACCTTTCCTACACACCGCGGCATTGAGTGAAAAATGCTTTGGATGTGTTGCTGGGGATTGTCAGTCCATGCTGCCTCGATATGAAGCCAAAGTTCTTTGACGTACCCGCGAGTGCAGCATGCCGGGCTGGCCGTTCTCCAGTTGACCAGAAATGTTAGATGGGCGATAGATTTGTAGAACTGGCAGGTTAGTTTAACAGTGCAATATGGTTGGCCAAGAAGAAAGCTTGAGCACTACGTGCAACATGTCGAAAGCTTGAACATTACGTGAAACGGTCTCCCACTGCCCTGCTGAAATGTGGCCGCAGGCAACTTTTGAAGGTAAGGAAGGAGAACAGGCTGCAAAACCTCAGAGATATGGCGTTGGCTAGTAAGTGTAGCGACAATGCGTATTACGGGGAGCGGAAGTTGAATTCAGTAACGACTAGTATGAAAGTGCATAACACAATAGTCGAGCAGTCTTTCTCCACGGTGTCTCCAAACTCTAATCAGACCATCGTGGTACTTCAGGCAGAAGCATGATTCATCCGAAAACATAATGTCATGGCATTCGAATTTCCATCTTCTCCATTCAGTGCGCCACTGCAAACGTAGACGCCTGTGGTTTAAAGATAAGCGAAGCAATGGACGGCTAGCGGACAGTCCATCGTACAGTAAACGATATCAAATTGTTCTTGCAAACGCCGATTGTTGTGTCACAGACTGCATTCGTTGTGATATGGTTGCGGATGTGACAGTGCGCTCTATCAGTGCCATGCGCACGATATGCCTGCCTTTTCCTGGAGTGGTGCGACGGAGGGGCTGGAATTGCTCCTGTTTGTGAGTCGTTCCCTCCTGCATTCATCGACTCCATATTCGCATGATTGCTTTTTGGCTACGTCTGACACGAAGACTGATTTCCCAAAAGGATAATCCAGAGTCTCTGTATGCAACGATTCTACCTCGGTCAAATTTAGAAACGTGCACGAATGATGCTCGTGTTATTTTACGAGGCATACTAAAGCCGAACCCACAAAAAATATCACGAGAGCAATTCACTTTACTCAAAATGGCAATTTTTCCTCTCTTTATATGTGGATTATAAGGAGCTCCGCTGTTGCCCATGAAATGCACTTGCGCTGCAACCGTAATCATTTTATCTTTTATTGCGGTATATTCACGATGCAAGTTTTGTAGCGCTTATATTCTTCCTTCATGGTGTTGCATTTTAGATTGCCAGCAGTTTAATATTAACAACAGTATAATAGCTTATTTAAATTTTATAGTTTAATTAATAAATCTTAGTATTTAAATACGAAGCCTAGCATTCCGCTAGCTACCCATACAAACTGAAACTTCATCCACTGTTGACCATCATGATTTACAGGAAATTCAGAATATGTCATTGGCTAACGTTGATAATGTAAGTTATAGATGAAGATTTAAAAAGCAGTGGAGAAGTAAATGTTAAAGGCAGAGAAATGGTTGATATCAAAAGTATAGCTCAAAGCAATAGAAGCAGTGCAGAATAGCAAAGACAGCTGAGAAATAAATTATTTTGTCATCAGGGATAAAGTAGTCATTTATGTGAAAGAAAATTCCTGTCAAAAAGCAGAAAAAACCGAGTTCGTAACATTGTGAATTAATTCCTTTAATGTTTTCCTTGCGTGCTTTAATACATCGGTCTGTTTCCGCACATTATGTAATTGAAAAGTTCTATAGTAATTGGCAGCACTAGTACTGTATGTATCAATAAATAATTATGTTGATCATACGTCATTATTGCTGTGTCATTCAAATTATAAATCCTTAATGGAGTAGTCTTCAAACTTCGTTTCACTCAAGGTATCCCGAAAACTATAGCATTCTTTTGCGGAATCTGTAAACTATAAACAATAATTTTTTGTAGAATTTCCTATTAATCTTAGCAAAGAAAATGTAAGAAGAACCTTGAAAATATATGAATACTGCTCACACTGTATACATAAATAAAAAAAAATAATATTTTACTACAATTGTACTCATAAAAATACTGTTGTTACATGCTATTTTATAAAACAGTAACAATAGAAATAAAAGTGTTATTTAGTTAATTATTTTTCTAGTTTAGTTTTATGGTCCAAGTGGTAACCAAAAATCCTTTTGAATTTCGATTTCAACCAGAGTTCCGCTGAATATTAAGATCAGACACTGTGTACAGTAAGTAGGTTATTTTGAAGCAGGAGACATGCAAAATTAGGAATGCCCTCGCTGGGACTCGAACTACGAACCTCTTGAATACGCATCGAGCATGCTAACCACTACATCACGAAGGTATGCCAAGAAAGCGGGATAAATACCTTATAACTGTTATAAAGATATTAATTGCTTAAATTTAATACATTTATGCTTTTCATTTGATTGGTACGAGTAATTATCACTCATTGACAAAAAATGTAAATTTCTGAATTGGATTATTTAAATTATAGCAGTTATATCTGCCTAAGGGAAGAATGTATTCTTGGAAGATGTTTTAGGGAGAACTGGGTGACACTCATGTTACACATGCAGAAAGCACAAAAATTACGAAACAGCCACATGGTTCCCTTTGAAAAAATTCTATAGAGGCTCATAGAGCTGAATAGAAGTTTTCATACAACTTTAGAGGTAAGATTCTAGAGAAATGCTGCTGTTAACAGTTCTACAGAAATTCAATAAAGTTTTCACAGATCAGAATTTTATCGAGATGCTGCTTTGCAAAATAATGTAGAAATTTTATAAAACCATTCAAAATTTAGACAAGGTTGAAAAGTTCTATTAGAAAATGAAAATTTAATTTATTCTCTTTAATCCCAAAAGAAAATTCAGATGTTTTTATAACGCTTTTAAATACTCAAAGTCTTCTATAAGATCTTTCACAGAAAATGAAAGCAAAGAAACTCGTTTAGAAGTCTAGAATTATGGCTCATTTTTTTAAAAAACTAAATCTGGTAATGTAAGATCTGTCTCTGTTATTCCATATAAACTAGAAATAATTCTACAATGAACCTGGCGAATTCTCGCATAGTCGTAAATCAATTACCAGCACAGAAGAAGGGTGAAAAATAATCCTTTATTTATTCAAAGTTTAACAGAAAGGCACGATCTTCGTGCTTTACAAAAACACCGTCAACTTGCGATGAAAACTTCAATGTAGAATATAATTCAAGTTAAATCTAAAATAAAATAGTGCTGGAATAGCACGCTAAATTACACCTAACAAGTTGACTCACAAAAACGTTAAACAGGTGTGACGATAATCGGAAATGGCCAAGAAGCTTACTAGTTACGAAACGTGTGCTGGCTAGCGAAAACACGCTCTGAATAAATTCAGAGATTTAACCGTTTAAATATTCACTTCGTTTAACTTTAAATTTACATCCTGGAGAGAAAATACTAGGGGAAATTGAGAAGTTCAGGAAAGGTATCAAACTTAAAATAAACTTGTTATGTAAAATAAGGAAAATCCTACAATATTTTCTGTAGAATTCCTTTATCTAATTGTACTCTCATTATATCAGATACTATACTTGGGACTTTTAGACACTATATAAATTTTTACAGAATATGTGCATAAATATTTATTGAATACCTACACATATCTCTCTAGAATTACTATACGCTGTTCTATAGAAGCTACATTGAGAACGTTATAGAATTCTGTAGAAGATCTTTGACCTAGTTTATAGACAATTGGGCCACAATTCTAAAGGACTCCAAAGAAATTGCATTTGGATATTTTTATAGAATTCTTATATAATTTTATACAAAATCTTTTATATTTTTGTATAATTTTATAAAATAATAAGGCAGTTTTGCAAGTGGAGGGCAAAAAACCCACTTGCAATTGCGGGTGGCAATTGAACCCATCTCGAGCTACCAGTGTTCGGTGACTTATCACTCGGCCGCTAGTAGACAGTTGTTTTAAATGTTAATAAATGCATTATGGATATTTTGAATTCTCCACAGACGCATTGCTAATATCCTTGTCGTAATTTGGTTAGTAGTTGATAAAGGTACAAAAGCAAACTGTCCACACCAAAGCATTTCACTCGGATGCTACTCCCTTAACTCTGTTGGTTTATACCAGAGGCCTTTTTGGGGCTTCCATCTCCTCCCCCTTTACTTCTCTTAAATACGTGAACGAGAACAGGTGCGAAATTTAAAGATCCTCACTACTGATGTCTCCACAGAAAGTACCTCAGAATAACAGAGGGAAAAAAAATTTCGTAATCACTTGAGAGGGATTATTTCCAAATTTCAATGCATTTATCTTGGGAAGTCTTTCATAGAGAAATGTGATGTTTTCAAATATATTTTACCTTGTTCATTTATTAAACTGGTATTTGAATGTGAGAACTTGAAAGCCATCTAATGATATCTGATATGAATTTTTTTAAGATTATGATACAGCAGAACTAAAAATTAGGACTTATGACTAACTTTTTGGTTGTTTTAAACAATATTAAAAGCTTATACAACACACTTTTTAAAAGTTACGTTACATATTTTTAATCTCTTTAGCTACATCTAGATCTACCTATCTATCTATATATGTTTAAATAGCATTTGAAGTAAAAATTATACAAAAATGGGCTTTCAAAGTTAAAATCTAGAACTAATGTAACTAAGATTAATTAATTTTATTAACTAGAGAGAATATCTATGAGAGGAAGTAAGGTAAAATTTATTTTGATAATTTGAAAACGATTGAATACACAGAAGTTACTGTTCAATTAAATAAATACCTTAAAAAAAACCTTTTTAATTAAATTAATTATTGCCGATTCCATGGGAAAAGGCTGACTTTTCAAGGAGTATTAGCCTTTCTCGATTTAATCACCAACAATTAAGAAAATCTGAACTGCGTTTCGTCTTCACAGTTTACTTGAGTAAAAATTCGATTTAATAGAATGTAACTAATATTTTAACTTAATTAATTCAAGTCAGCTTTATTCGCAAGAAGAAAGGGAAAATACCCCGACACTTTTTCGAATCCCAAGAAAAATACTGTTAATACATTGGATAAAGCACTTGAATATTATACTAAGAAAGAACACGTAAATAATTAAATATAAAAATAACTGAAAACATAAACCTAAATAACATACTTACAAAATATTTTTACAGTAAAATAAAATTGTAAAAAATTTTCAGAGTTAAAATTTTGTCCTGTGAAACACTAAAGTACAAAAATAGGACTAAAAATTCAAATAACTTCAAATATTTTATTAACTCTTCAAAAATATAAAATGGCTACCTTGCTCGTTTTAGCCATTTTGTTTGAAAGCATTTTCTGGAAGAACAGTAGCTTACAACTGTGTAAAGGTTGCCACAACTTTTAAGGGTGCCAATATTTAATGGGGAGGAAAAATTCTGTCTGGCATATAATTTCTTAGTTCTCTACTTATGGATGTTAACTGAAGAGAAAATTTTAATAAAGAATATTCTTGGTTAATCCGCAGTCAAAGAATAGTTAAGTGTTAAAATAAGGGACTAAATTCAGGAAAAAAAAATGTCCAGCAAGAATCCCGACGTAGTGAAACTGAAAATGGTATAGTTTCAGAACCGGAGTTGTCCAAAATATTTTTAGGAATAATTATTTCTGGCTAAAAGTCGAGGAAACGAGGGAAAAATGTGTACGAATAGTAAAAACTTTTCACTTAGTATTGGCTGTTATGGAGATTTTTATGAAAATGAAACGGCCTAATTGGTAAAAGAGAAGCAGCCAGAAATTTGCCCTGTAATTAAATTTATAGGCAATAAAAACTAAATTACAATGTACACAAGTTTCCAATACTAATAAACACTTTCTGCTTTACTCCCTGCATCGGTTTAAGGTAACGCTGTAATTACATAATTAGATTAAAGATTAAATTTGATAGTGGGGCAGCATAGGCAAAGTAGTTAGGAACATTACAGATTTTATATTAAATATTATTTTAATTCTCAATTTGTTTAAAAAATTTACTACCACGTTAATACTCTATCAAAAATAGAAATAGAATACATATATTTTATTTCATTTGATGCCAAAATGATGAATTATGTAAATTTGTTCCGTTTTCTTTTTCCCTAGAAAAAAAAAAAAAAAAAGAACATGAGTATGCATTATGAACACGAACATGCATTACCATGAAACGGAAAAACGTAAGGAACATGAACGCGCATTATGATGAGAAACAAATTTATAGATCTTATTTAACATTCCAACGAAACCCCCTGGAAAATTTTTAATTCTAAGACTTTCTAGCGAGCGTTAAAATAGTCTTAAATTTATTTTTATTAAAATTTTTGATTATTTTTGTGAAAATATGTGACAACTGGGGGAAAATAAATGCTGCAAAACAAATCCTAACTCTAGCATCTGGAATACCGTATTGCAGCGTTTTTCAGTGGTCCTCGAAACCTTTCCTTTTAATTCTTCTAGGTTCCCCCTCCAAAAAAAAATTCAAATTCAAATTATCAGCGAATATCACATCATAGTCGAAAATCTGAGAGCTTGGAAATCACACATAGCAATCAATCGTCTATCCATTTTCCCCTAAGACTGGAAATTTTATGAATTGTACTACCGTTTACTTCATCTACTGATTTTAATTCCCAATCTAGTCTTAACGACAACAGAAAGATTTAAAGCTTTATGACTGCAATTCTTCTCGTCATCCTCTCACTGCACATCTGGAGATGCACCTGCCTTTTAAAAATATAAATATACTGATAGTAACATATGCTAAAACAGTCGCTTTCGAAAGAGCAAGAATAAGGTGATCAGCGGAATACTCTATTTTGTGAAAGTGGTCTCTGTTTGGAAAATATTAGACAAACGTCGCTATCTTAAAAAATGGAATGGAATTGATCCAGTTCTTTGATAGGACCTCAAATCTTCGAATGAATGTAACATGAATTAGAAAATTACTTGCATTGTATTATGATCAAAACGTATAAGAAACTATTTAAGAAAATAAAGAAGTTTTAATTTAGAGATCAATAGCATTTCTTATGTCGCTTTCAGAGTAACCTTCTTTGACTACAGATATGCTAGCATTTTTACCAATCCTAGAAACATGCTTTAAAATTGTTTTTGTGAAATTTCTCCAGGACAGGATGTGATTTACTTTTATTGTATCAGTACGCTCAAAATGGCGACCACGAAGCCGCAACATTAACCATGGAAATATGGAAAAGACTCGCTGCGGATTTTTCTTTTATTGCACCAAGCAGACTTAAAAATGGAGATAACGAAGAAGCAGCTTTAACCATGGCAATAAAATAATAATAATAATAAAAAAGAAGAAAACTACACAGTGTCATATCAGGCGAATACAGAGCTTTTAAAGCCGTATTTTTAGAATTTGTCCAAACATTCAAGAGCAATAAGTATTTGTGAACAGATGTATAGCAGGGGTGCGAAATTCATAAATTATGTCTCCACGATTGTGGTCGTTTTCTATGAACTGCGTCATGCAAACTTGTGAAGCCTTCAAGCAGATTCTCTATCAACGATTGGTCAGTTGGTAATATTCACGAAGAACAACACTAAGATAGTTTAAGAAAACGTCGCTTTGCTTTTGATGGATTTCGACATGGTCTTTTTGCTCTTGTTTCAGTTTTCAACTGCCATTCAATTTATTACTAAGCTGACTCATTTTCAAAAGTATAATTCCGTACATCATCTGCAGTTTTTACTCATTAAAAATGAATTTTATTGCAAGCGGCAAAGAAAAATGCGACAAGAATTAATACAACTATCGATGAAAGTCATAAAAAGATCTTGCAAGTATTTTCAAGCGTTTTAAATGAATCATTTCTGATATTTTTTCATACAGTAATGTTTTTAGCTGTGCCGAAATTTTTTTCAGTTTACTGCAATAAAGAGAAAATTGCAATAAAATAAATTACATGAAGTCTTCAATCTCACAAGATGCAAAATGCATGACGTGTTATGTTACTTGCCTATAAAGCAACAAGATTCACTTTTTTACCGTTCACCAGTGGCCGATTGGATAAATACGCTGAATGTTTATTTTTGAGCTGAGTTCAGATATTCGGAAAGAGTTGCTGCACGGACACTTTGGTAGGGTTTGCAATATGTAACATCAATCGAAACTTTTCCCATGGAATCTAAACTATGAAGGCCTTTCTTATCTTAGACAGATAGTCTTCATGTAGCAAAAAAACACGCCATAGAACTAAATGTTAAAGTAACTAATAATAAACAGTGGGAATGGGCCTAATATGAGTAAATTTTCAGGGCAGTAGTTCCGAAGTTAAATCGAACCTTCTTTCTCAGATTCGGAAACGAAAAATAGCGGGAAAAAAATATGGCTGCGTTAGAACATAGAGAACATAGATAGGAATTTCAGAATGTTCTAGTTAAAGCATAGAAAACTAAGTCTATACTGTCATCTAGAAAATTTGATTAAAATCTGTGTTATTTTTTTAAAGCCTAATTTTAGCATGTTTATTAGCATGTTTGTATTAGCATGTTTTCTTCTTAGTTAAGTTGTGAGAAGATGCATAATGTAGAGGAAATACGTAGCTCGGATGTGTGGCTCTTGAAATGCCATCGATTGATTGGTTCGATACAACATTCTGCAAATTTTCCATCTATCCGTGAAAGGCAGAAGTATTTTCAAAAATTATCAAAATGGCTCGACTTGTTCCAACAAAGTATTTTTTAAAAAAAAAAAAAAAGAAAGGAAAAAAAAAAGAAAAACTGAAGTACGCGCCTGTTATTTTGCATGCCAAATGCTCAGATTGACATTTGTTTGGCAATATTGCCATATACTTTCAGTCTATAAAAAAGTCTAAATGTCTCTAAAAACTAATAAAATGAAATACAACCGCTATTTAATAAAGATAACTCTACGAGTATCCTCTTAGGTGAGCAGGTGTGGATTTGTGAGCAAGATTTCTCAACAATTACCCGGTCCCCCGAAATCTAGGTCTTTTGTTGCGATTTCCCCTATTCGAGCAGACGAATCTAGTGGCTGCTCAACCAAGACCATGAGAAGTAAAAAACTGAAGAAACCATTTGTTGTCAGGCTCTTCTGCGAGCAAGGTGCTTTGGCAATATCACATAAGACTTCAGTAAGAAAGTTTCTTTGTGTATCAATAAATACATCCTTTTCAAGGTGTGCTGTGAGGATGATGATACTACAGACGACTAATTATATACATATGACAGAACCGGTGCAAAAGTTGGATATATTTGCCATCCGTGTGTTGGTTATTTTATTGAAATTGGGAGTTTTATGATTCATTATTGTAGAAAATTTATCAGAGGTAAGTAATACTCCAGAAATTTTTTTAAAATTATTTTTTGGAAAGAAATTTTAGAATTTGTGAAAATATTTAGGAATTTTATTTTATTCAGTTTTAATCAATTTCATTCGATACAGAACTAATGCATATCTACTAAAGCATAGAATTAATATTTACGAACGAAAATTCGTACGTTAATATTAATCCCGAATAATTAATAAATAATTAGCAGTAATCAGTCGTTATGCTATTATTGATAGTAATTGGTCATGACTAATTAAAATTAACGCCGGCACTTTAAAAATGGTCAACAGTATTACGTGCATTTGTCATTTTTAGCCCCAACTGCGATACTCTACGTTACGTTTTTAAGTACATATCGTTTAAGCGACCTGGCAAATATTGCATTTCCAAAAGACGAAAGATTATTTATTTATTTTATTTTATGTTGATGCAGAATGTATAACCGTCCAATACGATGTTACGTGAAAGTAAATTAATATTTTATCAAATCGAAAAGAAATTTGTGTAACCTCAGTGATATATTATGTAATCAAAATTTATTAAACCCTATAATTATCTTATGGGAGGATTGACTGAAGGGATTAGCTACGATTTGAAGGATAACATACTATTAATTTTTATCTTTAAAAAAAAGAAGAAGAAAGAAAGAAAGAATTTAAACATGCAGTCAAAATCCAGAAAGGAGACTTAATATTTTTGTGCTTAACATACTTTTTTGACAGTCCTTTTTGTTGCTATTATCCGAACATAGGTACTTTTTTTTTTCCACAATATAAAATACTAGAAATCTGAACTTATTTTAATAAATTATGGCTTTTTATACTGCAAAAATATTTGGAAATTTATTTTGCCCTAGAATTTCCACAGAAATTCCCGTCAAAGAATATTATTCTAAAATCCAGGTTAGAAGGCTGAACTTCGAATTATCCGAATTTTTGTTGGACTTCTATAATACGAGAATAACAGCAAAACGTAGAGTAATTCTCCTTCTGTTATCTGTCAGTGCTGGTAAACAGTTTTACTGCCGAACAATTCTTGTCATAGAGTGTATTGCTTAAGAAAAAAGTCTTAATATGCACAGTATAGCGTATAAGAACACCTTTCAATTAAATTATAATATTGATCTAAAATAGCGATATTTTACTTTTCCAAAATTTGATTCGATTGTCAGTATAAATTTAAATTAAATATATATTTTTTTTTTATATATAACTTGTAGAGACATTAGTTATTTATTGAAAGCAGGAGAGAAGAAAAATGACCAATGCCTTCGCCGGAACCTCGAATAATGAATCTGAAATACGCCCCCAGCGTGCTGACCCAACGCCACTACACCACAAAGGCCGAAGAAGGCGGGAGAAATACCTTATAAACTTTTATTTAATTATATTCGAACTATTCGCTTTATTAGCTGAAAGGGGCGTTACACTCAAAGGGCTATTAGTCTCAAAACGGCATTTTGCGTTGTTTCACATTTTACTGTGATTCACTTTTCAAACTGTTGCCTCCAAATATTATCGCCATGTATTATATTTAAAGAAACTAAACAGTGAATGATCTGCATGAATGCATGAATGTGTCTCCCATTGTGAAAAAACATCGGTACCTAGAGCCATCAAATTTTGAATAATATAGTCCTCCAACCGAACACGGGCACTTGGAAGACCGAATTTTGAATTTTGAATTTGCTTTATTATCTTCTTCGAATTCTGTAAAGCCTTAAATAATTTTTGATCGACAAACTCAAGGACAAACTCAAGCAAGCAATGGCAACACTGTACGAAAAAAAATTATCCCCACCGCGCTAGACTGTATATTATAAATTCTAAAGATATGCTGTTTTTAAATATTTTGTGATATGTTGTTAAACTGAATTTTATGTGTTTTAAGTTCGAAGAACATGATATTTAATAAATAAAGGTAACACACAAAAGGTTAAAAAAACGCCCTTATGGGCGTAATATAAAATCTAAAAGCTTTCATATTTTCTTTTTCTTTTTTTTTATTTTACTTCATTTTCTGGTTTATATATATATATATATATATAATTTTAACTTCATCTTTCAGCTACTTTAATGTTTCTAATTAAAATGAAAACAATTTAGTAACAGACTTGACACGATTGTTTTTTAAATGAATTATTTATGTAATTGCAAGCATCACTGTTTTCTTATCCAATTACTGACTGACAAAACATCCTTTCATAACGCCTTGATGATCCCGTCCTTGATGAACGGACGCAACATTAGCTGAACAATGATTTCTCACATTAAAAGTCAGTCATTATCCATCAAAACTATCACATGACTGAATATTAATACAGGAAGAACCTGAAAAAAAATATCTTTCCAACCTATTTCTGGCATCATATAATCAGTGCTTCGAAAACTTCACCCGCTGGCAAGGAAAAATAATGCAAATGATCCAATTAGCAATTCTATCATTCACATTTATTACAGATGGCCTTTTATTTATGTATCAGTCTTATTTTAATTACTACCAGGCTAGTGTCTTGATAAATTAGAATCACATTTTTTTTTGCATGTACTGTAGTGACAGTGTCAATCAAATATATGTTTTATTCCATCATTTTATTAAGAAGTAAAGTTTAATCAGTCTCAATCGCCTTGATATGAATTCATTCCTTTTGATTTTCTGTGATTTGTCACATGTCATCACAGATCTATTCTTAACATGAAATTTATTATTAATGGAATATCCTTCAGAGTGTAATAGTTAGCAGATAAGGGTCATGATTGAAATCAACCCAAACTGTAACATGAAAAAAATATTTTCACCAAAGATTAGATTATTTATTATATTTGTCCAAAATCTAAGGACAGAGAGTATTTTTACTCCTGCAAAAAAACATATTTTATATATTACATGCGACTTAACATTAATTAATGTTTTTGCAAAAAATTAGTAAACATTTTCCAAAGATCATAGCTGGAGCACAGATATAAGTTGCTTCCCATTAAAAATGAAATGTACAGACTAGTTGGAGGACAGATAAAAGTTGTTTCCCAACAAAAATGAAGCGAGCAGACTTCAGTGTGGATCATGGCTCATTTCTTAAAGTTTAGCGATAAATCTTTGAGTCACATGATCATGGTAAGCTTTGTATTTGGCACAAAATGAGTAATGCTCTTTAATTTAAGACTTGATAATTCTTTCAATTCTGCTGCTTCCACGAAACCAAACTATTTTGGTACGACCATTTTTTATTGACTATTTCCCACCTATCAGTTTTCATCTTCAAATTCTCTTTGCAGGTATTTATCTGAAGTATCTTGGCGATTTTAGACCAGCTGTCGACTGTAAAAAAAATTTAAGAGATTACAACAATAAAACTTCTGTTATACAGTATGTTCATAATTTATTGACCGGATAAAGAGATGTTTTAAATAATACAGAATAAGAGATAGGGAGAAAGGACTGACTGAATTTTATTTAGCACGTCAAATAATTTTATAATTATACTCTTCAACACGAGCCTCATTAGTTGCTTGGAGAATATCAAGTCTGTTCTCGATTTCCCTCCAGAAGTTATTTAGCATTTGCAGAATTCCGGTAGCTGTTTCTGTGGTAATCTAATATTAGTTCTTCAATGCTGCGAATCTCTGCAGCATAAACTCTATTCTTCACGTATTCCCCAAAACAGAAATCGAGTGGCGTAACATCTAGAGAGCGGGGTGGCTATGAAATTGGTCCACCTCTAATCCAACGATCTGGGAACGTTTCATCAAGAAAATCACGGACAAGTAGCCCAATGACAGGAGTCCTACATCCTGTTGGGGACAAAAAATTGACTGCATTATTTCTAATTGCGGTACAGCAAACAATTTCAGCATATCGAAGCAAACGTCCAAATTGATTGACCTTGACTTCTTTTCCAAGGAAAAGAAGGAAACAACTACCTTGTTATCCTCCAGTGGCCGAGCGGTGAAGTCCCTGAACACTGGTAGTTGGGCAGAGTTTCGAATCCCGCGAACGGGCTGGCTGCACGAGCGTTTTCGAGGTATGTGTAACAAGCCAGTTTCTCTTAGAAACTCATCCACGAAGGCATTTGTCCCTTCTGTGCAGAACCTTAAGGCGGAACATAATAATAATAATAACCACCTTGTTATGAGTTACTACGAATCAAATGTTAACTTGAGGGCTACGTCGCTTAATTTTTCTTACGAAATGTGAATTTTCTGACAGCCCAATCTTGCCGTTATATCGATTAATCTATCCTCAAACATGAAATGTTGCTTCATAGCTGAAACCGATCTTTTGAAAAAGTGATCATCATTACTGGTACGGTCAAGAATGTCTACAGAAAATTCCTTACTATTCCTTATGAAATTATGACTCGATCATTAGGTGTGATTTGCTGACAAATATGCGATTTATACATAGTCAGTTTCAACTGTTCATGAAAAACTTTATGAAGAATCGACCTGGAAATTCCTGTTTTCTGGCTTGCACGGCGAGTGGACTTACTGGGACTGAGCACAGGCACATCTCTAATAACGGAAACATTTTCCTCACTGACTTTTGGCCTCTCTGCTCTTTCTTTACGCAAAACATTTCCAGTCTCTCAAAAACTAATTTTTAATTGGTTGTCCTGTTGGTGGACGTTTATTAAATCCGTGTTGGAGTCGCCTCTCAACTATTTTCGGAAATTTTCTTTCTGTAACCGCAGAACACGCACTGCTTTTTTACTGCATGACGCTATTTCGTCTGCAACCAAGCAAATTTCTTATTGTCATTCCCAAAAATTAGAACAAACGAAATCCCTTGAATTAGAGCTTATATCGATTAAATAAAGGCGATTAAGATTGAATTAAGATTAATTTAATTAAAGATTATACATATTTTCGGTTATTTCGGCAGATTAAGTTTCAATTTAATTTTGTTATCGGTGATTAAATTATCGACCTCCTACATAATATCAGAGAAGGTACTACTAATTCACTTAAATTAATTCAGATCTCTACTTTTTCCGTCAATTTCATTGGAAGAGAGAATAAGAAAATATTTTGTAAGAATGCAATTTCCACTGGTCCCTCTAATGTAACATATCCATTCGTATCACCCAAATGCCTACCCACATTGGGTTGCGTGCTTCCCGCATCATGTGTCGACTTCCTCCTCTTTCGACCCACCCTTTGTTGTTGGCTGTTACTCATGCACTCACGGGTTTCTCAGTCTGAACTCTGATAGGGATCAGCAAAGTTGAAGCAAACAGAGTTATGGCCGGGAAAGCTGAAGCAAATAGAGTGGTAGAATAGCTAGAGAGAATAATCACCTAGGCTTTCACACAGTATTGGTAGATGGTCAACTTATGCGTTGCAAAGGTCTTACAGATCGATCACTACTTCGATTTGAATTTTTACTTGATCGTAAATCTGAATTAAACTGCATAAAGGAACATAAATTTGCAGATCAGTGACATAGTCGGTATATAAACAAGAGGATAGTACTTAGGTACTGCCACATGTAAAATATAGCTTTTAACGTTAGTAGTTTAACTGTCACATTACTATAAGGAATCTTAGGTATCTTACAGTCCCATTTTTGCTGCATTTCAGAATTTTATAGGAAGAATCTTTATTTAATGTACTGAAAAGCAGAGAGCTAGAAAGAGAAGAAAGCGTAGCATTGTTACAAAATTCCCATTTAGTAGTGCTCACCGAACATCTTTAGAGATTCATAAAATTTATTGGTGCGGGAAACGTGAAAAAAAAAAGTTTGCGCCTTTGCTTGCATTTGAACCACGGATCTTCTAGTGATTCTCTAGGCATTAGATTTGCCAGAAGGAAAAGCTAACTATTTACAATCAGGAAATTATTCACAGGGAAATGCGATTAGTCCTTGTATATTTATACGTTTCAATTTTCCTTCAAAGTATTTCTTTGAGATTTATAAGCATCGCATTTCAGTTACATGCTCGCTGCTTCGAACCACGCCTCAATAAACAGCAGCCCAAGGGAGGATTGGGTTTAACTAGTTAGGGAAACCAAACCAAACCAACCAAGTTAGAGAAGACATTTCATGCGGTCTTCATAGCTGGTAAGATACTCAGCCATTTTATAATTTGTCTGGAAATGTTTATCTATTACAAGATGCAACGCAAGAAGGAAAGAACTGTTTAGAACACTTGGAGCTTTGCTTGGAACTACTCATGACTTCATTTCGCTAATTAACATTAATTCTATTTCAGTTGTAAGATGTGATTATCTTAAACATTACTATAGGACAGGGGTGACCAAACTTCATATCAGTAAGAATTTCATATTGAAATTCCCGGAACTACATTTTCCAAAAGCCACACGTTCCATATTTATATCATTTTAAAAATAGTGTGTGGAGTCATTAGGTTATTTTGAAGCAGGAGATATGAGAAATGAGCAATGTTCTCTCCGGACTCACACCTCGGACATCTCGAATACGCGTCGAGTATGCTTCCAATTACACTATGAAAGCAGGCGTAAAATGAAGAAGAAAATACCGTATAAGTGAAACAATATTCAAACGGAAAAAAAGTCTGATTTTAAACAATTATCTGTAACATTTTGGCTTGATTCTTGTAAACACTGAGTAGTTTTAGTTTACCATATTTTATTTCAGAGCTTAAATTGCGCCGGAGCCCAGTGGAGTTCGGCTCCGGTACTTCTCAGTTACTGAGATAAATCATAATTTTAGTCATTATTTCGTTATTCATGAGCTGAGTTATTAAACCGGTTAATTTTAGCACCAGTTATCCGGTGCTGAAATTATCAGGAACATTCATATTTCTTTCCAGGCCGACTAAAATTAAGCTGCTAATTATCAGAGTGTTTACCACATTTTTCATTGATTTAAATAATTTAAAAAAGATAATTACATAATATACGCTTGATTTACTGTTTTATTATTTTATTTCAATAAAAATAGTACCTCAGTTTAATTTTCATAGAATAAAAACAAGTTATGTATTTTATTTTAAACAAATAGAAATACTTTCTTTATTTAAGTTTAATATTGCAAAAATAAAAAAAAAATTGTTACAAATTTAGTTCATGAGCGACAAAAGAGAAAAAATAAAGAGCAATTAATAAACTTTTTAAAATTTTAATTAAAAAAAGAAATGGATTAAAAGTTTCAATAAAAAGCTATTTCCTTGTTTAATTACTGTTGAAATTTTAGTACAGTAAAATTTTAGTACATTTATTACTGTACTTGTATTTTAATACAGTTATATTTTTACTGTACTTGTTTGATTTCTGGACCTAAGCAAATAAAAATTAATTTAACTGTACTACTTAAATTAGAATAGAAATGGTTTGTTAAGTAAAAAAGTAAATACAAAATTGTGAGTTAATTTCGGGACTATGTAAATAAATTTAATTTAATTATTTTATTTTAATTGAAATAGAAATTAGTTGTGTGTTTATGCAAATAAAAAGTAATTTCTTTGCTTAATTTTAGCTTAGTAAAAGAATATTAAGTATTTTCTTTGCTTAATTTTAGCATAGCAAACATAAAAAAATTACGAATTTAATTTATGAATTTAAGTACATAAAAACTAATCTAATTGTTCTGTTTAAAGTGAAATAGAAAAAGGCTGGCTTGTTTTAGGAGAATAAAAAATAATTTATTTGTTTGATTTTATGAGGGGAGGAAGGTGCATTTTTTCTTTTGTTTTGTAGTACTAAATGTATTTAGTTTTTTAATGGCATATTACTTTTTAAAGAAAATAGAATGAAGGCAAAAATAAATTCTGTTATATTAGCGTGAGTATGTATTTGGCCTTCAAAAATAGAAGGCAGTCTAACTATCTGAATTTTTTTAAATATTCAGATGAGCTATAGGCTAATTAGTTTGAATATTTGAAGATCTGGTCTACATTATTAAGAATGGATTTAAAACACACAACACAAATTATAGATAAAGAAGACTAATATTTTTTTAATTTGTTTTTTATTTTAATTTGATATTTGTGACGAAAGGAAAAGGGAAATTTAGAATTGATATTATTATTGTTATTTTATTTTTAGGTAACCCTGTAAAAATGTTCTTTGAAGAAAACTGCTACCAGATACTGTAATGCACCCAGGCTAACGAAAGCAGAAGAGCTCCTACAGCTGATCGGAGCTATCTTCTGTACAGTTTCCTTCGGCACAGCTAAACAATGACTATCGTCTGCAACGGCGGGAACATCAGGCCAACCGGGGAGAACTTAATTGTACCCACAGAAATCCCGCGCATGCAGAACATACAGAACGAAATCAAACTAGCAGCTAGGGAACTGACATCACTCCCAGACTGCGTACGGCAGAATGTCCAGTTGAAGATTCTGGACTTGTCGCACAATTTTTTGGGCAGAACTGGTGACGGTGCCCTTTGTGAACTCTCTGAACTAAGGAATTTGACTCGACTTAACTTATCTGTCAATGAACTGAAGACGATTTCTCTCGATTTTTGTTCTTTTCCATTTTTGGAAGTACTCTGTCTGTCTGGGAATGAACTAGAATACTTATCTGAAGGAATTGTGACTTTACATAGGTAAGTATATATTGAATATTTGTTATATAATTAATATTACTGTTGAAATTCTATGCACAGATGTATTTAAATTATTTTGAAATTCTTTGTTTTTTCTTAAAATATTGAATACTATATTTTGAAAGCCTTGGAGTACAAGATTACAAATTACGTAGGAAAACTTTAATCGAATTATCAGTGTTTTAAAAGAATTTTAAAAAATGTCTTTAAGAAAGAGATGTGAAGAATCTTCTTAGTTGAAAATTCATTTCAATAAAAATTTCTTCCGGTTAATGGTGTTATAGCAATAGCAATTTTAATAAGCAGATAGTTTTATTATTTATTAACTGCGCCTTTGTAAAAGCTATCGAAAATTCGACTGTAAGAGGATAACTGCATAATACCTCCAGGGCCCATCAGTGGCCTAGGGCTGAAGTCTCTGAACACTGATAGTTTGATCCGAGGATCGAATTTCCGCAAACGAGCTGACTGCATGGGTGTTTTTGTGATTTTCCCCATATGTAACGTGTGTACGAGCTAGTTTCTCTTTGAAAGCTCTCCACGAAGGTACCCTCCCATTAGGCAGATAGCCCTCGAGGCTTTGCCGTAATCCCATAAACCAAACAAGCTTTATACCTCCAGGCATTTAGTTATTAAAGTTACTACATAGGCCATCTGTAAAATTAGTTATGATAGAACATACCCAAAAATTATCAAAATACGTGGTTATAATAAGCAAGGGAAAAACTTGAAGCATTCCAAACCTTAGTCCTAACAAGCATTCGATATTAAAAATATGAAAATTCTTTGTTGTAGTTTGTCTATCTAAACAACTTACTACATTGAGCGAAATTTGTTTGACACTGTATTTTATCTGTTACTATGCTTACTTATGTGTAGACTTTTACAGGCCCTAAACACTTTTGGCGATTTTGGGGCCCCTCACATGTATTTACACATTTTTTCCCATTCTTTCCACGCGATCTTATTAGCTGTACCATACTTTCAACGATAAAACCGGCGATGGGAAATTTTTGTGGTGCCTATTTTTGACGATACCCTGAAGACCTTTTCGTCGTGCCTTTTTTCTTGATGCCCTAAGCAACTGCTTGCCTAATGGTTATTGATTATGCTGTGGTTAAGTGCGAGTTAAGAGTTAAATCCAAGGTATTCTTACTCGTATTTAAGATTATAGATTGCAAATAACTGAAAGTAAGTCGAAAATGTAAGATTCCGATGATCTGTCTTATGCAGTCTCACTCTTTTTGAAATCATAAGATGTAGACGCTACTTAGAAGACGAAGTAGTGAATACTCTCTATGTCTTTAAAGAAAAGATACCGTAGAAGAAGGTTTTAAATAACCTTTTTATTTGAAATAAATTTCACAAGATGCACGTACTCGATGCTCACAATTCACTACCACTCGTGGCTGAACTAAATTTAACAGAAAATAAAAATGTAACTAATCACAATAAAATTGAACGGCTAACGACTGGCTGCTTACCTTATCTAAACCGCTAAACCGGCTGCACGCAGCAAAGCAGACTATCAGTATGATCTGTTGGGTTCTAACACCGACTAGAGAACTAATTTCAAACACGCAGCATAAACTTGGAAGTAACTCCGCTACTACCCTTTCGAATTCTTGAAACGCAGCTTAATACTGCTTCTGAAACATGTTTAGGTTTTACATACAACTTCATTTAAAATTTACATTCCGGCAGGAGACTGAAATAAGGACGGATAGGAAAGTCGAACTAAAAATAATTGGTTAAAGTAAAAATAAGGTCTTTATAGTCTTTAAGTAGATTTTATGCGGAAATTTGAAGTGTGTAATGCCAAGAATTTATTTATAAGAAATAGGTAATAAAAATATGAAAGACGATATATAAGAACTAACCATAACTCTATAAGACAGAACCTAGAAGATCACATGAGCAGGAAATTCTGAATCATAAAATTGTTCGCGAAGATTCGAATCCAAGTCGAACTGTTAGTGTCCAGCGGGCTTATCATCTTGATCTATTATGGCATATATCCTTTTGGGAAAGGCGTTCGTGAAAAAGTTTCGAAGTAAATTTAGCTAAGATTCATATTATATGGCATATGCAGAAAAACCATGGAATCAAATTTGGAAGAATTTAGTGGAATTGAACCTATTAATGCTGGCTCAGAAACGAGATACACGGACAGTACTTATTAGCCTTATCCGCTTGTCCTCTAGTAAGCACGCAGAAAATATGAATTTTTGTAAGAAAAGGAAACGCTCTCGTTTGTCAGTGATAAAAGGATACTTGCCAATAGTAATGACAAAAAAATTAACTTGTATAATTTATTATCAATACATAATACCGTGAATTAATTACTAATACTGCATTTAAAATTAGGGAAAAATTTGATTTCTTTAAAATTAAAGAAAATATTTTTGAATTCTGATTTTTTGTAAAGTGTTTTTGATTTTTAAAGTAAAGAGAGACTTATCCTGATCGCCTTTAAAATCAGTAGACTGAAAAATTTACACCAATTTAAGGTGACGTTTTTGCCTAATTTTGAATATTTTTATATTGATGAAAAAATAATACAGCTTCATTAATTTTTAGATAATAATTTCGATTTCAAATTGATTTGTTTCATACAGTATGGCCTTTTAAGAACTTAAAGATTACACAGAGCTTGTTTGTACAGTGTAATACTGTGACATTTATACGATATGCAGTCACATATTACACTGCTGTTGTTACAATTGGACAGGCAACTAAGAAATTAGTGAAAAATGGCCAACATTCATCCCTCTTTTATAGTCTCATCACCGAGGATGTTGCCCAGGGTGCCTCACAGGGGCCTTGAGAAAGGGAAATCTCCGTACCCTTTTGAGGAAGAGCATGCCGGGGAACGCATCTGAGGTGATCCCATGCATATTTACCTTCCACTTAATCTCTTGGGAGGGCTCTCGGCTGCCCAGTATTTTAAATGACCTCATGCTGGACATACACTATACACTTAGAAACATCCAAGCCTTCTTCAGGATTCAAGCCCAGGTCCGACGATATTGCAGCCAGCGTTACTAACCGTCATACCTAACAGTACTGCACATAAACCTATTATAAGAAGCAATTATTAGTTAAACATTTTTTAATTACTCTGAATAACTAACGTAATCTAGGGGGTAATCTAGAAAGGTAATATAATCGGCTTAAGAATAGAAAGGTAATAACTCGTTAATCATATCGGCCTGATATATTTATTCTTGTTTGCTTTGATGTCTGCAAATGAATATTTCGCCACTGTTTAGAATCATTGTTTACGATACCGATTTATCGATTTATCGTGTTTCGAAGACCTTACAAATGTGCGTAAGAAAAGCAAAGCCCATTCGTGAGTAGAAATAATTAGCGTAGATTCGTTTGTCCTTTCAGTATCAATTATTTGCATTTTTTCAATGGTAGATAGTGTGCCATTAACCCAGTAAGAGGGCGGTGATTCTTTAAAAGTATCCCGTTTCAAACAATCATGGGCAACCATGCGAGTGCTTAATTGGACAAGATCACATTTAATGAACCGATGTTAATCTCTGTTATTTAGAGCTGCGTTCTTTTAATTTGCACAATCTTGAAAGCAGACATTGCGTCTCAAATAATTAAAAGAAAAGGTAAATCTGTAAACTAGTTTTTAACATTGAAATAGTTGACCTCTTGAGAAAAATAGAATCTCCGGGATTGAAGATTAAAATCACATCCATTAATTTTCAGTTATCAGATGTCATCAAAGTTTCTGAAAGAACTAGCTATGAGAAGCAGCACAGTTTTTCAATGAGTTATTTATCAAGTAGAGCAATGCTACATTTTTTTGCATTTAGAATATTTAGAATATGTATCATTTCTATATTGAAAGCATCTAGAGTGCTGCACATTTCTACAGTGCCTGTTGAACCAGAAAATACACGGGTTCAGAACATGTATTTCGACTCGTAACATTCGCGATTTCTCTTAACATTTGGGGACAAAAATTAGTCACGAAAACAACTGTCAGCTTGGCGATATCTCTGCAATTAAGCGAGATAGTCATTTACCTCATTATTAGACTTGCCAGTGTAATCTTATTTTTCCGGCAAAGCTTCGTCTCTTAAGACTTTTCCTGTTACATTTTACAAAAGATAGTGCAATTTGACATATAATTTCACTAAAATTATTTACATATATACAATATTAGTAACAATATTTTTTTCCGAATTAATAATTTTAAATAATCATTGCCTTGTTGTTAATAAATCAGTAGGTCTTTAAAAAAGAGTATTGGCTAGATGTATTGTAGATGTCTATTTTAATTTTTCAATTTTAATAGAGCAATTTATTCATAACCAGAAGCTAGTGCATCAAGAAATCGCAGAATTTCCTGAATTACTCATTATTCTCAAGTAATTAAATTTTACCAATTACTCATTTAATCATTGGCATATTATTTTATTTGTATTAAATTAGCATTTTATTTTATTTGCTTACAATCACTCTTTTTCACCTGTTGATAGTATCAAAATTAAAGGAGGCGTTTTCAAACCGATGGCATTTTATAATCAAAGAATTTACTTGTACACTTACTTGAATATTACTGTATATTACATTATTGAATGTTGCTGAATATTCTTTACAAGTACACTTTATCTGAATATTACTGAACAAGCAACGCGTTAAATATTTCCTTTATGAGATACGATAAAACAATTGGGAAGGGGAAAAAATTCAAACAAGAAACAGGGATATTTTTATGCTTCGTAAGATGAGTGCAACGAACAAATCCATTTTTATTTCAAGCTTTCATTTCTCCCCATTCATAAATATCTGGAGCATCATGGCGTGCCCTTTATTTCTTATCATTTCAATTAGCATCAACCTAGCCATTGTGAGTATTATTAACCCGCTTCTCGAACACGATTAATTGAATACACTCCCCTTCCTTTTATGTAGGTGTGGTATCTGAGCTGTCTTTATGAACTCGGTTGCTACTGAATATTCTTCAGGCCGCTGTCCGAATTTATATTTGTGGGATGGTGACACAGATTTTGAAACAACTAAAAACCAATTATGTATGAAACAGTTTCAATTCTCTTTCTCTCTATCTCCAGATGCCTAATCTTCAGCATAAAAACCCTACTACTCTTATTCACTTTACCAGATCCTCATCGCGCAAAAAGGAAGATTGAATCTCAGATCGTAAAAGCATAGATATTTGACTTTTCAAAGGTCTTAAATCAGTACACATTTTATCCTTAATAATGCGGTTCTGAAACGAGCGGCCAAAAATCTATTTTAATCTATTTTAAAAACTGGAGGTTTCTTGCAAAACCCCTTACAGAGGACCTTTTCTCTATTTTTTTTTTGTTCAACTTAGAAGATATTGCTAAGTGAATCGTGTGGTTTATTTCATGAAATATTGAAGTTATTTAAACAAGCAAAAAATTCCCTTTTTTTATTCAAAATTTATTATTATATTTATTATATTACACTCACGTTTGTGAAAATTGCAACACCAAGAAGGAATCGTCATAATTGAATGCAATTTAATACACAGTTGAGTGGTAATGGTACAAATAAATGATTAAATGTTCAAAGCAAACAAACAAGAACAAGAGATCAGAATCAGTATTTTGTGTGGCCACCAAGCGCCGCAATAAGT
>KK119249.1:32238-50546 GCA_000611955.2 Stegodyphus mimosarum | reverse complement strand
CTAGCAGATAACCACCGATAACCATACACGCCTCGCTACAGCCGTCTATTTATTCGGATCCATCAGCCGTTCAGAGGGCGCTGCTCAGCATACGCATGCGCTACGGATTTGCAATTCTAATCATTTGCATATCATGCGCTACTTTGCATTTCCTGAAAATTTCAGCTCACTCGTGTAAGTCCTTCATGGTGTTGCAATTTTCACAAACGTGAGTGTATAATCATATAATATTATTTATCTTACATTACATATTATGCATTTATTTCAAGTAATTTTAATAATCGTGTTTAATCGTATAATATTATTTATTTTATATTATACGTATATTATATATTTATTAGCATGTTATTATTTATTTCATCTAATATTATTAATTTGATATTATATAATCTCATAACGTTATTTATGTTACCTTATACATTTACTTCAAGTTATTTAAACAAAAATAGTTCACGGTTTTAGCCCAAAAAGGCTATTTATTAGTCTCGAAACATGGTTTTACGTTGATTCATTGAGTCTTTTTATTATTAACTTTTAGTTCGCACTTAAGCTACATTAAATTCAAAAGTAAAAAGACAGAGTGTTTAAAAACAGAAGTGTCTAGAATTCCAGATAGAGTGTTAAACATTGCCATGCATTTTTTTATATTTTCTATATTATTTCTTTAAAAATAATACATGGCGATAACATTTAATGGCAGCATTCTTTTATTTGAGTATCCATATATTTTTGTTTTTTATTCGCTATATTATTTCCATAAAAAATAAAACATGGAGGCAACATTCTTTTATTAATGTTTCCATATATGTTTTCTTTTATTCGATATATTTTTCCTTTATAAACAACACATGGCGATAACATTTGGTGACAACATCTTTTTATTTGAAAAGTGATTCGGGCACGAAAGTGAATCGATCAAAAAATGAGATTAAAGTTCAATAGCATCTTCCTTCCTATGCCTAGTTGTAGTTTTGTAGTTTAATCCAGTTTTTGATAGATATTGTCTTATTGTAATGACAGTAAAAAGTGCACAATACATTCATTTTACAAAAGTGGTTGTACCAGAATGATAAAACCATTTTTGTAAAATAAGCACAATCTGTAATTTTATCATCATAAACAGGTAGTTTCGATCAAAGGGCCATAACGGAAGGAAATAGGACTGCTTTTGATTACGCAATTTTCTTTCCAAGCCTTATATTTCATCTTGATTTAATATGCAGCATCAAACGTATTAAAGAGGTAAGAACTCCAAATGCTACCTCTTAGATGGGATAAAGGCTAGTGACTCTAACTGCTGTACCTGTACATAAGGGCCTAGCCTCGAATCCCGGAAAAAGCATGGATGTTTGTAAATGTATAGTGTCTTTGCGGCATGGGGCCCTCTAAATATATGGCGACCCGAAAGTCCTCTCATGTGGTTTTGGTGGTAGAAGAGAGGGGCGGGAGGCACCCAGACCAGTTTCCAAGGGTGCTTACTTTCAAATTTGGGGTGGAAGTAGAAGTCTAACCTCCTTGAGGTTCTGGCGACCATTCTTCATGAAATATGGACTCGATAACAAACAAACAAACGCCAAACTCAGATTACAAGGCATTTAGAAACTCATTAACCTTTCTCAGTATGTTCTGTTCCCAATTATTTGAAACTGAATGAATTGTACGCCATATAGTAAAGTTAACGGTTATTGTTGGTGTTGATATTTTACGTCAAAAGATAACGATTTTAAGGCGAATAAAAGGCTTATTTCGAATATTAATGAAAAGATTTCGGATTATTTTCCCAAAGCTGAAAATGATTAAGGTCATCGCCGATATCAGACTCTATATCTTCTGATCTCAGCCGGTTACACGAGCACGCAGAGGAGAGAGTGATAATTCCTTATATTCTCTTCACTTAAAGGGGGACTGGAGAGAAAGAGAAACGAAATACATTTGGCCAAATTCAGAAGAGGAATTACCTTCTACCACATATTTTTCAGTTGTGCCATGTTAGTGATTTGAGTTTTTTGAAGCGAGGAACGTGAGAAAAATCAACTATTGCTCTCAGCGGGATTCGGAACTCAAGATCTTCCAATCGCTATATATACGTGCTACCAGTTGCACCACAAAAATACGCAGTGGAAAAACAAAACTTTCTGGTATCATCATGCGTTTTTTCATCTGATATTGGTCTGGCACCAGAAATTAATTCAAGCCGAAGTTTTTATTATAAGGAAAGTAGTTATGTTGAGAGAGCATGAATTTAGAGTTCATTTTTTCCAATATCACACATCAGAATCCTGTACTAATTTTAAAATTACAGTTTTGATTTTGCTTTCCACGTGAATCATCGTATGAAGTAATTATTTCATAATTTCCTAAACTTTTCTTACATTTTTGTAAAGCATAAGGATTTCCGAAAACTTTCCGCTCCTCTATTTTGTGTGTATACTTACCATAAGCATAAAAACATTACTACTTGTTTAAAGAGGCGGCATCATTGAATGCTCAGAATACAAAATTGCATTTAATTGAATCCACGTCTGAAGCTTAAAAATGAATGTAAAAATATGGGGACGTAAAAAATACCACTTTTGATTACAATTTTTGACTCCCCAATAATTAAGCACTTAATAACCTGCTGTTGACAGAAGTGTTCCTCATAAGGATAATAGTTAATAAACACGCATTATGTATACTTGTATATATTATATACTCTATCCTTACAGCAAAGCTTTAGTAAAACATTTTCTGCGAAAGTCATCAGGAAAAGAAAATACACGTACAGTGCTCCACTATATTCATCAATAGCAATAGTTTAAATTGTCTAGTTTACGACACTAACTGCCCATACGTTAGTCTGTTAGAAACAACTTAAATATTATCTTATAGGTCAAAAGTCACCATAGACGCTGTGTATATTACTAATACGTAGACACAGAAAACGGAAAGATTTATTGCAAATGAAATGTACAAGAAATCTAGACTATATATCAAGCAATTCAACGCTTTCTTCAAATGTCATGATTTTCTCTACTCTTTGGATTCAGTGCCAGCATAACTAGATATACTTTATATGCGAGTTACCGTATTTTTAAGGCTATAAGGTTTGAAGAAATACACAAACACAACGAAAAATGTAGAATTATGTAAGACGTTGTATATACGAATATTCAGATAGTGACGACCAACACCAATCTCAAGTTTTAAGTAAATGAACATACTTGCATTCAAACTACATTGAACAGTACGGAGTAACTGTGAAACTATTTCAACAATGCAATGTGTTCTACGGTAGATTTCATGATATTTGCTTACGTTACTTATTATTTTTATATTTGCTTACAACTCCATACTTGCTAGTCGCATCGTATGAAATTTTTGTTTGATAATATGTTGACGAGTTTTAGTATTTTGTAGCAAACTGTTTTACTTTATGATAATAACTGATAAAATAAGCTTATGTTTACACACACACTGCGCACATGATATAAGTAGCGTTTTTCTGGTAAGATAAAATAATTTGTCTGTTAGTTTGCCAAAGTGCTCGATATCGGTGAAATTTTTCCAACTTATTTATTGAGAAAAGTCCAATATGTGTTCAAATCAATGAGCAGCCAGTACACATACAAAGCAATAAGCAATCATTTTACTTTGTAATTTACAAAGAAATAAACACCGGCAATAGATATGAGTGATATAGTTTACAAACCAAAAAGCGTCTGTTACAAATTGCTGTCTACAATAATGGTCTCAAACTCAAATTACACACTCAAATTACACAAATGCAAGAGTTAAAAGCAGCTAAAGGTCCGAATTTTTTTTTTTTTTTGACGAAATGAAAACATTTTTATTTTTCTAATTCATTTTTCTAATTAATATTTGTCAAAATATACATAAACAGTAATACTAATGACGTAAATAAAAAGTTCAAATTTATATTTATTTTCTGTCTGAAATTTGAAGATTGGTATCTTTAAGAAATTTCTGTTGGTTACAGTTTGTAATTCAGATGTAGTCACAGCTAAATATCACATTTTCATCCTGACATTTATTGCAAATAATTTTAATATACTAAATTAAAGACTGAATAACTTATTTTCAATAAATTGCGGAAACTTTCCAAGTGGAACAAAGCTTGAAAGCAAATAATGACAACCTATTCTCTTATTTTATATATTGAATTTTTCTTCAACGCATACTGAAAAGATACATATATTTGTATGCACATAATTATAAACTTCATTATGTCTTACTATAATTTTCAGCTACAATACAACATCTCACGGAGTTCCGATTTTGATCTAAAACTTTCTTAATTACGAATTGATCAATGTGGTTCTTTTCTTATTAATTTTCAATTGCGGAAAAGAACATAAAATTTAAACAAAAAATTTTAAAAAATTATCATAAAACATTTTTAAAAAATAAATAAAATGCACACCTAAACAAAATGATAATTCTTATTGCAAAAATTCGTAATTGAATGTCTTTATCTTTTGACAAGTACGAGAAAAAACGTTAATCAAATCTGTGTTCTCCAATCTTTACATAAGCTCTTTGTAACTAGCTCTTTGTAAATTTTCAGGGGCATTACTTATGTCGTTTTCGGTAATGAATACAATATGGAATTGGATTCTAAATCATTAAATCTTAAACGCTTTCATTAAATTCTTTCCATAATAATTAATGTCCTAATGATGATAATTAATTTACGGCAATTTTATTCGACTGTTGTGTAACATTGCTTCGGGAGCTATCTGTTTGAGACCAGTTATCTACAAAAAAGGGAAGGAAGAAGCAAATAACCGTATAGAGACTGTTAGATTTTTGGAATTAAAATAAATAAATAATAATAATAATAAAAAAAAACATGGATTCGAACCCCAGATGTTCCACTGGCTAGTTAGACCTGTTTACCAGTTATATTATTAGAGCACGCACAGGAGAATGCGATAATTCCTTACAAAGACGAACTCTAAGTTTATTAGACTCATAGATTGCTCTTCTCCAGGATTAAATCAGAATTTTAATGTGACATATCTGATGTCAAATCCTGTCGCCATGTCTTTTAGATGTTGAAATATGCCCCAACAAACCATCTTGCACCACCCATCCCAAAAATGAATCACTTTCTTTAATACTTTGATTGTTTCTTTCAGGCAGGTTGTTACCCGATAAAACCACTACTGAAGTTTAGGCCTAAGACTTTGTTTGACGAAATTACAAGTTTTCCTTTGTGTCTAGCTTAGCTGGCTGCGATCTAATCTTCTGGTTTTCTCTTTTTCTCGGAGCCAACAGGGCAGAACCTAGGAAGAAGGCGCGGTATTATGTGCTATTGACCTTAATACCCCGATGGTGGAGGATCGTCCTCTGTGTTTTACTGATAACAGAACAATGGATCGTCACGCGATGCATTCTCTCTTCGGGAGGAATTAGTTCTTTGGAATTTAAAAACGCATAATGATACCCAGATGCAAATGGAAGATCTTTTGTTGCCGAGAGATTTAGGAACCTAACGACGAGTGTTTTTATTATTTTTGGCTTGTGTTTTTATCAAAGAGATTCTTTTCCTTTAAAAGAAATTGGAACCTACTTAGGGAATTCATCTTGCTACGTATTTGTTTTAGAAAGTTTTCGTGATTGTTGTTTACTTGCTGATGTGTGTGCATTCTTTCTATAAGAAATAATATTAAACTCCTTGGCTAGTCAGACCTACAATTAAAAAAGTAGATTAAGAGGGAACTCAAGCAGCACCGGAGTCTTTAAAGAATAATGTAATTTTTTTTGTCATTGTTTAACGATAGTAAATATACAGTCCCCTCTTATAACTGCTCGTTATACCAAGGATTTTGGTTGTTGCACTGGTTTTGTCTAAAAGCAATTGTGAGAATGATCGGCGTCCAGCCCTTGCTATTGTATACATCATATCCATGAAAGTACTTACTGGCCTTTACTTTCGCAACCGTTGTTCGTAAACATATATTTCTAGTTACAAAAATGTTTCAATGATTCAAAGATATCTGGTTTTGTGTTTTTTAAACTAAAAAAAGTAATTTTATATAAAATACGATATCTAACTTCTATCTATCTAACTTCCATTCCTCCGATTCCTATACTTATATTCACGAAAATTTTGTGCTCTTTGTAAAAAATCAAGCATGAAAAGCTTGACTTCTGTACGGTATAAATTGATCAAGGTATCTCATGTAAAAATCGGGAATCATATTTTGAGGATATACACAAATAGAAGTGCGAAATGCTTGCATTTGTAGTAACTACACTAATATTTCTAAAAATTGACACATCATGAATGAAGCAAACTGAAACAAATTTACAAGAAATATAAAGTGGGGTAACACATGAAAATGATTATTAGAATTACAAAGCAATTGTACATGCGTGGAATGAGAACCGGCCGCTTATACCATGCATATAAAGAATTGTAAAGTCGCGTTGAAATCTTTTTATCGTCCTCTGTCTGCGGTGAACGTTTAATTAGTGATCAATATGCTTCGTCAAGGGCGGAGGGTGCCATACCAACAATTAACGGAGTTCGAACGAGGTCGCATCGTCGGTATGCGAGAGGGTGGACTTTTGTATCGAGCAATCGCTTAACGCCACAACAGCGATGTGTGTTTGGAAGAAAAGAACAGGGGAGAATCAAAGAAGGCGAAATCCTGGCAGTTGGGGTACGCAATAGCACAAGGGCACGAGACGGCAGACATCTCAATTCGCATGGCTGTGACTGATTGTACAGCCTCCTCTTGCATGTTAGCACAACGTAGCTCCAAGGTTCGTCGCCGTCTACTGCAGCATGAACTGCGTGCAAGATTTTTCTAAGCAGGATTCCCCTGTCGTTGAATCACAGACGCTTTGGACGTCAGTGGGCGCTGCAACACTGTGCGTGTCCCTGTGGCAACAAGTTGTTTACTCCGATGAACCTCGCTACAGTCTGGAGTACAGTAATGGAATAGTACGCGTCAGACGTTATAAATGGGAACGTCTACTCCCACAGTGTGTTATCCAGCGTCATACCCCATAAACGCCTGGTATCATGGTGTAGGGAGTTATTGGGTATAACTGTCGATCTCATCTAGTGCAGATTGGGAGCAACCCCAACAGCGATCGCTATATAAGGAAAGTTGTGGAGCCAGAGGTCATTCCCATTCTTCGACGCATCCCGGGGGCTGTATTTCAGCCCATGCACATGTTTCTCAGACAGCACAAGCCTTCTTTAGGGCACAACAGGTTTCGCGTCTTCTATGGCTCGCTTATTCCCAGGATATGTCGATCATTGAGCATGTCTAGGATTTCATCGATCGGGAGCTCGCCCATACAGCTTGTGGGGCACACACTGAAACTGAACTTATAAGGTATTTCTGTCGTCTTTTTAACATGCCTTCGCGGTGTAATGGCCAGCACACTCGGCGCGTATTCGAGAGGTCCGAGATTCGAGTCCCAGCAAGGGCACTGCTCGTTTTTCATGTCTCCTGCTTAGAAATACCCTAATGTCTCTACAAGCTTTGGTGTCAGTTCGAGGCCTTATGGAATGACTTTTCCCAGGACTGCATTCAGAACCTGCATGATTCAATGCCACGACGTGTACACACTCTTATAACTTGTGGCAGAAGTACTGATTTCCGATGTTCGTTTTGTTTTTTATCTTATAAATTTGATCTTTTTATTTGCCCCACTATCAGTAACATATGGAATAAATTTCATTCATTTCCAACAAGTCTTTCATGATGTATTTTCCACAAACATTAGTGTAAAAGTAAAATATCGTTTAGAAAAATGTTTCTAATGTCAAGAGAGATTTCATGACGAGATTGCTATGCAGATTATTTTAAAAAACATAGATCAATACATTTTTTTTTGAAAATATTGGTCATATTTGCAGAATTCGGGGTCTAAAAAACACTGGTAGGTTTCAGTGTAGCCATATAACCAACTCCTAATATTATTTGAGTTGAAAAAAATAAAAAATATTTGTACTTTATTGAATTTTTTTCTATTACTAAATTATGATACTAAAAAAAAATAATACTTCGTGAGATTATTAGGAACCCATTTTTAGAATTTAAAAACCTTTAAATTATTTACATGAATTCTTTCGGTATACCAAATATAACAAATTTATAAATAAAGACATTAATGAACCTCAAAAGATTACCATAACCGATTCCTCAAAGCAAATTCAAAATGACGTCTGCCTCAAAATTTGAATTTTAAAATAATTGGTAGCGAAATCTCTGTTCAACTTGAACTTATATTAAACTGGAAGTTGGATATGGCATCTTAACAAGAACTTAAATACTATAAACTTAAATGAGAACCGTTGCGTGTACAGAAAAGTTCTGTCATAATAAATACTCTAAATTAATTGTTTTAACTGTAATATAAGTCGAAAAATAAAATAAAATAATGTATTAAATTTGCATCCATGTATTGCTGTTCCTCTCATCTTAACTGCGATATTTTCAAGGATTTCCTTTGCACATTTTATGCTTTCTTATGGATAAAACAAATTCTTCCTGATCCATAAATTAGTAGTTTCATGATTCATTAATATATGTAGCCCTTTCATAGATTTCTGTCGTTTGTGAAGTTCATCATCGTAGTAGGTAATTCAAATACTGAAACCACAAATAATTTGTTATGTTTGCTATATAAACTCGTTTCCCTCATTGTGAGTGAAATGTTTGCAAACCAAATGATGCAAGCTTCGAATATGCAAACAAGTGGGATTGTTGAAATCTGCCAATCAACGACAGCGACTAAATATACCTTAGCAACTCTAATAGTGGATTTATTATCTGTGCAAGCAGGATTTTTATTCCATATCTGAGGTTGCAATAACTCTAATTCTAAACTACCGCGGATATACTATCGATGACCAGCGGCTAACTGCTTGTGCGTTATTGATGTTCTCTATTGGTAAAACTATTAAGATCAATCTCATATCTCACTCAATTCCAGATCACTTCCTGAGAAGCGTGGTACTTCTGAATACATAAATGTGTTCGTTGGTCATTTGAACCCTTCCAGTGCGATTAAGCATCGACATTAAATTCGCCTTAATTCGAATTAATTTTGAGTACTTTTTGTTTGGGATTCAAACTTTTAACATTTTGCAGCGAAGTGTCATCTCATTTAGAAAAGGAAATATTGCTTGCTGTGTTAGTTTTTGAAATATATTTCTTTGATTATCAAAACTCTAAAATAGAATATCAAAATCCTAAAATAAAAAATTATATTCTTAAGGGTATGAATTCTGTTCAAGACAATATACCTAAATAGTTACCCATATAGTCTCCAACACACAGACATTATTCCTAAAATATTGATAGGGAATCTGGACTATTCACTGGTGTCCAAAGTACTTGAGTGTATGACTGATTGAATTAATTTAGGATATTTTGAACGAAATATCTGTTCTACAGATTTGGAATGGAAGTCTGGGGAAGAAATGCAAAAAATGCTACATTATGTGAAACTTGCAATTAATCCTTCAATTCTTTACCATCTAGTGCAACTAGGACTTAGCGAGTTCAGAGTTAAAAGAGTTGTGTAATTGTTTTAGGAATGTATTTGCAGTGTTTGCTCCCTCTATCAATGGACATTGGTGACTTACATCGAATAATTCTTTGCGTGGAAATATTTTTAAAATATTGCCCTCGAATGATGAAAAATCTGCTATTAGTACTTACATTCTTCTTCTTCTTTGTTTTTTTTTTAATTTACAGACTCAGGCGTTTGCTATGTGACTTCAATCACATGAAATGTTTGCCTTTAGACTGGTCAATGCTGATTTCCTTGACTACGTTAAGCCTTTCGAACAATCATCTGGAAGAAATCCCGACCACGATTTGGACGCTTCAGAACTTGGAAATTCTCAATTTGCAAAGGAACCGAATATCTACTATAGGTCCTTTACCAGAAGGTGCAGCTTGTAGGTTAAAAGAGTTGAGGCTGGCTGAGAACCGATTATCTGGAAGTCTAGACCTGTCACTACTTGTGGTGAGTTGCAATGTTTATTATTTTCTATACGAGCCATGTTATGATATAAACTATGCTTCTTTATAAACTACGTTACACATTCATATCTCTATAAAAATTATAGTTACATGCTTCTATATAATATATGCTTTTATATAAACAATGCTATGCATATATACTACTTCCATAAAAACTATGCTATACATATATGTTTCTGTAATGGATCATACTGAGTTAAACTATGAAATTCATCAAGCTAGTGTTTTGAAAAATTTCATACACTTTGTGATTTGATGGGAAAGGGCCAAGTTTTTGTTATTGAATGTATATCGTAAGAAAGCTGAAAAAAGTATGATGGATTGATTATTCTACACATTAAAAATGTTTATACTTGGAATTCTACCGAAAACAATTATTCCACAGTGCTTAAAACAATCTAAAAATATCTTTTTCGTTTTCGTATTCAATTAAATAAATGCCTTTGGTATATGTTGGAAAGTAATATAGTATGTGTTGTAAAAACCACGTGGAAACAGTTTTGTTATATTTACTACATTATCAAAAAAAAAAACACTAATATTTCGTTTGGAGGTTTTTGTTAAGAAAAATTAAATGCAATATTGTAACCTTTATTATTTATTTTGCAACATCAGAAGAAATACAACTTCTCATAATTTAGATTTAATTTTTGAATGCATAATTTTAAATGCAATCCAACATGCATTACATTTACTTTACTTTCATCTTTAATGATCAAAGATTTAAAACATTTTTAACCCAAGTTCTTGTGTTTCATTAACATGAATATTCTTCGCAAAATCGCAAAACGAAAACAATAATCCTTCAGGGACAAAGTCCCTTTGGACTAACAAGAGAAAAAACACCAGAGACCAGTGATGAAACTTATGCACATGCGCTCATAAGCTACAATCACAGTATTGACAGCTGCCAACTTTTATTTAAGCTTAAATAAATTTTATTTTAAAATCAAGTTAAAATTTTTAAACTTTAAATTATTTTTATAAATTAATTTTATTAGACACATTAATTTAAAATCTACTCATTTATTATTATTAACTACGTTTGCGCATTATATTAACAATGTTTAAAGTAACAAAAGGTAGCACAAGAAAATGATGGAGTAAGAGAAATTTCTCAAAATCGCATAGATAACAGTTTTAGTCGTATCAGTCATGTAGGTTTGTTAAAAATGTCAAATTTGCGAAAAATCGCACGATTTGGCAATACTGCAATGAAGATACGGTATAGTATGGTATATTTAATTATGGCAAAACACTCCAGGGCTGTTTGCCTAAGAGAAGGGAAACTTACACGTTACCCATTAGGGAAAAACACGAAAACGTCTTTGGGACCAGACCGTTGCCGAAATTCGAACCCTGGACCGAAGTACCAGTATTAAGCGACTTTACCGCTCTACCACTAGCGTATGTCATTGAACGTACTGTAACCACGTACTGATACGTACTAAAAGGACTCTCTGCTAACTTTTATCTTCGGCGATTCCTGCCACTCGTAGGACGTACGGCCACAAATCGAGTATTTTAAGCATAACTTTTAAATAAAAAGTTAGCTAATCTAATAGTCCACATTCGGTATCATTAAATCAAAGAAGAATCATGGATAGTCTAGGTTTTAGGGTTTGTAGGAAGCATTTAGTAAAGTTTCTATACCATTGGTTGACTGGTGTTTGTCATCAATGAATGTTTCCAATCCTTGTGATTTGAGAGGTGATGAACAATCACATTGAGGTCTGTTAATCAGAGAAGGAAGCAAAGAATTCATTCTCAACTTCTGCAAAGGAAAACTGCATCCATTAGGTTGTAGAGGTTTCTACAGCTAGAAAAATCTACCATTGCAAATTATTTTAACTTTTGATATTACTTGTACATAATTTTGAAGCATGACGAAAATCGGGTTCGTAAACCTTGTGAACGCATCGCATTGCTTTCTTACACCACACCTCTCCTCGAAATTCTTAAAGTTAGTTAGGATACTTATGTATGACTTATAAAAGGGTCTCAGTATAATAAGCCTTGGATGAATTTTTTTAAGTTCACTGTAGTGTAAAACTTTTGTTCCTAAATGTATTTTTTTATAGACATTACAAATTAAGGAACAACAAATCGTGAATCTTATTGCTTGGACAGCCTCTGAGCAAGCAGGAAATTGGAACCAATCCGTTTTTCTAAAGTATCGCTTACCAGTGTTAAGAGCATCCGGTCACTGATGAAGCATTGTTTCTGCTTCATTTCCGAGCTTCTCTCATTGCGATTAAGAATGCTATGATTTCTCGATCGTGATTTGAGTTCTGAAAATAACGAATGAAAATACACTTTTGACTACATTAAAAGTTGTTCCTCAGATTCCCAATTACTTCGGCCCACATTGAATGAATGTGCTATTTTTTTTAAACAATGAGCCTCGCCTTTTTTTTGGCTTGTGCAAAGTTTGTCGACCTTCGTTATGTATGTCATCTTTAAAGAATAGAAGCACTTTCTTATAAGGCGCGAATTAATAAAATATGATGGCTTGTTTAACCTAGATTTGTTTTTAATTTTGAATTTAAGAATCCGTTGTGCTTTGTTTGTTTATGACTATGGGTGAACTTTTGTTTGTGATAATATTCCTTGTGATAATGAATGACACAATAACAAAAACAGTTAAGGCACTCTAATTGGGCGAAACTTGTTATGAATGAATGAAGCTATAAATATTTAATGCGCTGGTAATGCATAATTAACACTGAAATAATGGAAGGGTGGATAATATATAATACAACCTAGTTTCTTTCTTCGAATAAGCAGTCATCGAGTGTGTTTTTATTGCATTTTTGTGCTTTGTTTTGTGTTTGAAGCAGAATATAGAAGTTGTTGTGTAATCAACATTTAAATAATTTCATTATCATTGCAGACGTTCTGATGTTGTTTCTATTTTTTGCTTTTGATATTTTGCCCCGTTTCGGAGCACATTTAACCTTTTGATGAATTGCGAAGTCTTGTGCATGTAGTTTGAAATGCAATATGTGAATTCAGATTTAAAAAATGATCCGCCTAGATGGTACAGTGGTTAGGGGAGTCTACTGCGGTACTGAAAGGCTCGGGTTCGCATCCCAAAGAAGGCATGGTTGTAACTGTTCGTTCTTTCATAGAAGGCAACGGTGGCCGCCTATTAGATGCCTCTATATAAAATGGTCATCATTTATGGCCTTAGTGGCCAGTGCTGACTAGAGCAAATGCCCAATATTGAATTAAAAAAAGTGACGTCTCGAAAGTGAAAAATAGTTCTTATTTTCGAAATGTGAATTTTTTGTGCTTTATAAAGCTATTCGTTCCTTTTATTATAATCTCACCGTCTTATGTATCAGCTCTTAACTGAACTTTCTGATTTATATCTAGCTCGAAATAATGAAAGTAAGCTAAAGGATTCTAAACGCTGGGAATACTTAGCAGCGCGAGTTTATTCGTACTTCAAGTTTGAAAATAAATCTGTGCTAGTTAGTATAATAGAGAACGATTCGTAAACAAAATGTTCAGGTAAATATATAAAGTATGAGGATGCAACTGATATCAGTTTCTCAAATTTTAGGGAAATTTCTTGTATTCCGCAAATATCAAATTTTTTCTGGAATGGTTGAAAACTCTTCGAATTTCAGGTTGTTCCCCATTATATTTTAATTTCTACTACAATTTTAAGTTATATTAGACCATGCTTTACGCTTTCTTCCTTTAGAATTTGTGCAAAAACACACGGTAATAATGCATTCCTAAATCTAAACGAATTATTCTACGTTTTACTAGATTATTGAAATAAAAATAAAAAAAAAATCTGAAAGATTTCAGATTTTTAATTACGTCCAAAGGCGCCTTTTTTTTAACGTTCGTGTGCTACCTTTTTTTTATTAAATATCATGTATTATGTACTCAAACCATAAAATTCAGTTCAAAATTAATATCGCAAAATCATTTTAAAATAAACATATCTTTAGAATTTCCTATACACCGTCTCACGCGCTGGAAATAAAAATGTTTTTTCTGCACAACGTTGCCATTGCTCGTTTTGAAATCCTTGAGTTTGTTAATCAAAAGTTCGTTTTAAAGTTTTACAAAATATGAAATCGATAATAAAACAAATTCCAAATTTGGGCTTCCTGATGCCCCCATTCGCAGCAGGATTACGTCATTCGAAATTTGATGACTCTAGGTACCGCCGTTTTATCACAATGCGAGAAACATACATACATTTATGCACATTCTTCATTATTTAATTTCATTAACTATAATACAGGGCTGCAATACTTGGTGGCAATAGTTTGAAAAGTGAACCGGCATTTAATGTTTCCGACACAAAATCTCAAAACGAAAACAATAGTCCTTCAGGGACAAAGCCCCTTTGGACTAAAAATCAAAAAATCAATTTATTGAAAGCGATTAATATAAAGGAAACTATTTGCATCATAGCTGAGTCATGATCGGAGGCTGCTGAATCTGCAGTGATAAAATCTTGGCAGAAACTTTGGTTACCGTATGAAGGAACCACAGAAGGAGAAGCAGTCACTGCAGTTGAAGAGACGGACTTTTACATAAAATCGATAATAAAGCAAATTTCAAATTCAAAATTAGGGCTTCCAGATGCCCATATTCGCAGTAGGATTACGTCATTCAAAATTCGATGGCTCTAGGTTTTATCACAATGCGAGAAACATGCATACATTTATGCAGATTTTTCATTTTTTAAAATTTAATGCAGAGCGATAATATTTAGTGGCAACAATTTGAAAAGTGAAACGGGCATTCAGAGTGAATCGACGCAAAATCGCAAAACGAAAGTAATAGTCCTTCGGGACTAAATCCCTTTGGACTAATAAAAAAATAATTAATAATAATATAAAGTGAACCTGCGTTACTTTCCTTGGTCATCAGATGCTGAGCGGATAAAATCTCTGAATGCGAGTAGTTAGACTTCAGTTCAAATTCTAACTAATTGCAGGCTGGATATTTCTGTGGTTTTTTCTTCCTATATAACTTGAATACGAAAAGGTTTGTCATAGAAAATTCTCAATGCAGGCACTTCTTTTAGATGTAATGGTCATCACACTCATTGTCACAACCATTCAACCTAACCGTTGCCTGTCAATGTTAAAAATAATTTGAAAGCCGAATTCTATAAATTTTAAAGAACTTATGAAAAAAAACCATTTTTGTATATGATATAGAAAAATAGAGACCATTCTTAATCTAAAATAATGCAGTAGAATATTTTTCTAGAACTTTATTGGCTTAGAAATACAAATTTCAATTAAGTGGTGTATAATACAATATTTTTTTTATCACGCTCTAGTTCTTTCCGTTACTGTTTCGTTTCTAATATCCATCTTTCCATTCAAAATATCAATATAAATCCTCGGTTATGAAATTTTTCTCAAAAATGTTAATGTTATTTACTGGCCGTTTATCAAATGGCGCTGAAACTGAATGAGAAGTTTCGTTTTGAAATAACTTTGATAAACTCAGCTACTCCCAGTTTATACAAATTAAATTGTAAACATATAATAATTAAATATCCATACAGAAACATCTAATAATAATCAAGTAACATAGTTTAGTTATAGGTCAGTTAATAAAACAGTTATAGGTCAGCTACATTCTAGTAACCGAATTCTATAGACGAGAGTTCCAAAGCGTGTTGCCAACGCGAAGCAACAAATAGATGTAAATTAATTACAAGAGGCGCGGAAGTAAACAATGTTAACACCATGCCGCAAAAATTTCGCGAATTTGCCTATTTATTTATTCCAAAGACCGCTTAAAATTATTTGTTTAATCACAAATTTGCCTTTTTTTATCACAAATTTGCCTTTTTTTTTTTTTTTTTTTGCCATAAAATTGTTGTCGTACTGATATCTCATTTACTTTACAGCTACTGGAATCTGAATTTTTTTTATATGTTGCTTTTTACTGATATAACTTTTTGACTGAAAAGCATAAAATATTTTTTGTTGTTTATTGTATGGATACTTGCATTTCTGAACTTTAATGTAGAAGTATATAATTTTTTAATGTAGAAGTATATAATTTGCTTTATTTCTTGTGAAAAGAATAAATTTTATTAACTTTTTAACGACCTGTGCATTCAATCTATTTCGAATCCGTACGCACGCAACAATATGAAATCGATAATATAACAAATTCCTAATTTCAAATTTGGGCTTCCAGATGCCCTTATGCGGGTGGAAACGTTCAATATTCAAAATTGGATGGCTCTAGGTACCGTTGTTTTATCACAATGCGAGAAAAATACATACATATATGCAGATTCTTCATTATTTAGTTTCTTTAAATATAATACAGGGCGATAATATTTGGTGGCAACAGTTTGAAAAGGGAAACAACGCTTTTAGTGAATCGATGCAAAATGCCGAAACGAAGTTAATAGTTCTTCTGGGCAAATTGCCCCTTTGGACTAATAATTATTATTTTTACCTAATTATTTTTATAGATAATTAATTCTATGCACACAATTATTCTTTGGGAAAACTTTCATTATACGGCCGGGGGGTTTAAAACTCAAGATTCCTTCACAACAGTGCCCTGCCAAACAGATGACGGCACCTTTAGACAGGCTGGTTACAATTTTAAAAACTAGTAAACGTTCTTAAGGTTGTCTCGGTACGAAAGCGCTTGCATCTTGATGAATGAATACCAGTTTATAACTTGTAAAAATGCGAGTGCCTCTCACCAATGATCGAGTGGTCCACATCGTTGAATGCTGGAAGTTCTACCCGGATTCGATTCCAGACGAATGGAATGGAACGACCGCATGATTGTTTTTTGCAGTTTTCCCAATGTGTAACGCGAGTACGAGTCAGTTTCCTTCAGAATGTCCTCTACCAAGGTATTCCTCTTCTTAGGAAAATATCCCTTGTATGCTTTGCCATATTTGAATAACTGTAACCGTAAGAGTACAGAAAAATGCAACCCTTTTAAAATTACGCCAGGGCAGCACTATGCAAGAAACGTTTTAGTTTCCTACCCTGATTAGCTAATAAATGAAAACTCTATTTAATGCCTGAATTTTTACGAATGTTGCATTTTCACGAATTAGGAATTAACATTTATACATAAAGGAGCGCGTTCCTTGATATGCCGGATTACCTTTATAAATGTGGTACCTTTTTGGCAAGGCTTCTTCTGAAGCAGTCTCTAAAACACGTATTTTATTCTTAACCCAATACTCTCGTTATAACGAGAAAGAAGTGCATTTTGCATGCACTGCACGCATCATAGGTTTGTCAGAGGCACCAACGGAAATTTTTTCCGGAAATCAAACTTGTTGATGTTATCTTACTTCCGTCCTTTATGACAGTGGTAACCCTAACCGCATACATTCCAAATTTCGTACTGCATTTCACATGAGAAACAGCATTCACTGAAGGAAAATTTGTTAATCATCAGTGGAAAGAAATGTAAATAAATAAATAAAAGTTACGTCATTTTTGAGATAGTCACTTAACAAAGAGATTCATCATTTATGTAATTTGATCCTTCCTAATGCAATTCAAACAATTGGCTTTTGAACGGTCTTCCCTTTCACATACTTTATGTTATCACAGCATCAGTCATCTACATGTTCTATCAGATTCGTGAATTACAAGATTTGCTTTAGTTTCGCCAATGAGGAAAATGATTAACCAGTTGCTGGTATTGCCACAGATAGTGGTCTCCAAATTTTATCGAATTGGAAAATTAGAACTTTTTTTTTTGGTGGAACCCTTAAAACTATAACTTTTTTGTGGAAATCTTATAATTAATATTTGTTGGTGGAATTCCTTTTTTTCGGAAAAAAGTAAATGTTAAAAATGCATTAGAAATATACCATTCTTGCTTCCTATTGACATGAAAATGAAAAGAAAACCATTATTATTGTTATTTCGTCGCATCATTTATTTAATGATGCAATTACATGTACATGCTACATATTGTTTTAGGTGAATTTAAGTATCGAAACAAAATATATTATTCAATTAATTATTTTACATGATTAGTTCTGCAATTAAATGTGTAGAGCAGTGATTCTCAACCTTTTTTTAGTCCAAAGGGATTTAGTCCCGAAGGACTATTACTTTCGTTTTGCGATTTTGCGTCGGAAACACAAAAACGGCGTATCACTTTTCAAATTGTTGCCACTAAATGTTATCGCTCTGCATTAAATTTTAAAAAATGAAAAATCTGCATAAATGTATGCATGTTTCTTTTGACGTAGCTTTCTCTTCAAAAATCGTCTGCGTGCGTTGCACGGGAAAATAAAAA
>KK119249.1:4580-31943 GCA_000611955.2 Stegodyphus mimosarum | reverse complement strand
TTTTTTTTTTTTTTTTTTGGTCGCGGCACACTTTTAACAATTTCAAAATTTGGTGGCAGATAAAGGAAAAGATAAGTTTAAAAGTTGTTTATTTGCCTATAATACACTGTGTAAAATAGTTTATGATAATAATTTTGAATGTAAAACAAAATGTTCTACAAAAACAGCAGTACATTTATTAAGGGAATAATTAAAAGTTAATAATAAGAATACTTTTAAGAAGAAATTTGAGCTTGATTTTTTTTTATAATTTCATTTTATCGTAAAAATGACAATGCTACTTTCATATCGTCTTCTATATTTAACAGTCTCGATCTTCTATTCGTTTTTATGTTGGTCAATATTGAAAACCCGAATTCACACAAATAAGATGTAGAAAATTGCAATAATATTTTAAAATCTTTTTTGGCCATCATGGGATAATAGTATCTAATGTTAATCCAAAATGAATTAATTGATTCTTTCGAATATTTTAAAATGAAATCTCGATTATTAGAAAGCGAAATTAGTTCTTCCTTTTCATTCAAAATTAATTCAAATACTGAAGTACTCGTTATCACAAATGGATTACGAACCCCATCAAATTTTTTATATCTAAATTTGAGAAATAATGAACCATTTTCTCCTCTAATGTTGTTAAGTGGTCAATAACAATTTTATGAATAGTTTTATTAAAATCCTTTGGGATTGACTCAAACTTTTCCAAATTGCTTGAGTTTTATTCTTCAACGAAGTTATTTGTTTTTAGAATCCCACCAGTTTATCTGTTGAGTTTAGTATATTTTCTTTCGGCTCTTGCATACTTGAATTTATGATATTAAAACTAACAAAAATGTTTGATAAGTAAGCTAGTCTCCCATCTCCACCAATCAGAGCTTCTCAATTTAAATTACATACTGAACATGCGCGAAAATGCTACGAAATGCGCTCTCATCCAGAGAACCAAAATCGGCTTGGATACCACAATTGGCATCTTAAATACCGAATTTTGCCAATTCTCTTGTGTACAAGAGAATTGGCAAAATTACAAGGATACAAGGATTAAACCCATTATAATTTTTACTATAGACTTCGTTTTTCAAAGAATGCAGTGGTACTCCTTGAACTTTTGTCTTGATGCAATTTCACATTTTGAAATTCATTGAGATAAAAAAAAATGGAATTTCTTCTGTAAATATCGGAAGCAAAACTTTCTCTGACAGTACTTTGAGTTGATTTCAACACTTTTTTCCACTCCTCTTATTTTTAATTTCCCACTGTAACAGAATTTTGCGACAATCATAAATCCTTTATCTTATTAATCTTAACAGAACGAGGTCTGCAAATTTTTTTCTCTTAGCTTTCTGTAATAAATAGACTATTTTATTGCAGGAAGTTATGTTAACCCATGCTTCATTAAGGGTCCCAATGTATTTCCATTTATGTCTTGCAAAACAGTTTTCATACAAAATTTTACAAACTGTTATGCGTTGAGCCACATGTTCAGCAGAAGCTAGTGAACATTATGAATTTTAGCTCTTAAAGCGGTAAGTTTTGGTTTGTAATCTTATTTATTGTTGCTGAAGAAGTATTTAAAGATTTCGCAATTGATTTCTGTGTCGATGGAATTTCTCTTGTTATCAATGATTTAATTTTAGAAACATTAGAAACAGCAAGTACCTTTTTCGGATGTTCATTTGGTGTCTTCTATCCACGTAGAAGTAATGAATAACGGTTTTTTCCTTTCCAATTACTAATGTTACTAATTTTGAACTTAGAAATTTTAATACCATGTAGTTCACAATGTTTTCGAATTATAGAATAGTAATATTTCTCTTCGAAAAGCGCAAAAAGCGTGATATTTTGAGGGGAGAATAAGTTTAAAAGTATTAGACGAGATTCCTCCTTTTAAGTAGTAAACTATTGCCAAAAATGTTAATTCCAAAATATTTACTTTCTTTTACTTTCTTTTAATTCTCTATTAAAATTGTTGTAAAATGTGTAACCACAATCTGCAATTATAATAATAAAACATTAATTATGACCTAAAAATTTACTAAGGCAATTTAGTTAACCAAACAATAAGCAATGGCGAATAAACACGCAAAAATAATCAAAAACACTGAAAATAAAAAATAAAAAATATTTTATAGTGTACTAGAATTAAAAATACTTTTGCTGTGTTACGTTTATTAAAAAACATATTTTATATTTAAAAATAATTAAATCGTTTTGGTAAACCTTCTTAGTTATATTTCAAGAAATTTTATGATTGTAAGTGCTTGTTTGGGAAGAACAGTTAAGATAATCCATTCCATCGGAAAAAAAAAATATTTTTTGCTCTTTTAAAAGAAAGTCTTACCATGTCTTGAAATCGTCGGCGGCTTATTCAAAACCTGCTCCAATCCAAGGTTACTTTCTAGCCTAATTTTAAAGAGTTTTGCTTTGTGTCTTATTGAGAAAATTTCCTTTTCGGTTTTATTTTATAGAAACAGAAATATTTTGCATTTACTTTTAATATTTTTTATACAAATATTATAAATGAAAAAAAAATAAAATTCCTTCTAATAGCATATCAGTAAATAAGTATTTGGTCTTTTGGCATAAAACAGTCTTAAAACAAATATTTTAAGCTCAGTTTTCTAGATGTTTTCATTTAATGTGTATGTTCGAAAGTCTGCTGGAACAGCAAAGATTTTTGTAATCAACAGCAGCATCAAACTGACTCAGCAAAATTTATGCATGTACAAATAATGTTGGACATATTTCTTTTCATGCTCTGGAGATCACTTGCAAGTAGATTTTTATTCACTAGTCATTGTCCTCTGTTTGCTCCAGCTCTCTCTCCTCGATCGTCTCCTTCTGATAGCCAGATCGCTTGAACCGCACAGATGAATTCGATTAGAAAATTAACTCTTCAGCCATTCGATACGAACTACAAAGTCGGTGCGCCAAGACCTAGTAAAAAATACGGAAAGGCGGGACATTACCGAAGCGACTGAAGAAAAAAAAAAGTGCCCTTTTTCTTGACTTTGACCCTCCCCTTATGCAGGCAACCATGCTCGACGTAGCGTGAACTCCCGGCCATAAGACTCTCACCGTGGTCCACTGATTGTAGGTTGTTCGCGATTAATTGTTTAATATACCGAGATTGCCCGATTTGTTGCAACTCTCCAGACATCTTTGTTTCAGAGAACTTGGCAATGTCAAGGTCTCGTGCTATGGCAAGACTGTTTCTTTCTTTCTTTCTTTCTTTTTTAAGCTAAATGCTCAAATCTCTTTTTGAGAAAGGAAGTCCAATGGTAAAATTTCTCTTGTTTCTCTGTGCAACAAAAGTGTCTTTGTTTTTCGCTGTTGCGTTTGCAGTAGGATACAGACGCTCGCTATTTTTCAAAATTTCATGATTTTCCAATCCTTTCCAACATTATATCTTCATAAAAAAAAAGTCATTTTCGAATATAAAGGTGATTATAAAAAGTCCGAAATTTGAAGAACTGGGCAATAATATCTCTACTTCCAGACATTAGTTGCAGTAGTCAGACTGATGAAATGAGAGTAAGAAAAATAGGGCAACGTAATATAATGTGCAGTACACAAATATATAAAATATGAGAAATAAGCTAAACAGTAGTTACCAGAGTACTACAAAAATCAAAAATAGGTGCAAATTAAAAATGTACAACTTTTGACTAAAAAATCTAAACTACAAAAATGCTTAACTTCCATTCATATACAAAATAAATTTTCACTTATACAAAATAAATTTTCACTAACTATTTCCTCCAGAATGTTAAATAAAACAAAGATTTTATCTATGGAAGTGAGAGAAACATGTGCCTCTTCCATGAAGCATGTGATAGTCTTAATTTTACTGGTCATAGAATAGTCACTACTAATCTTGTTTATTTCATGACTAATTTTCATTAAGTCCGCAAAAGCTGCACAGGTATTATTCAAGGTACACTCTCTTCCAAAAGTTAAGCACGAAGAAGTAAAATGCAAAAAAATCAACAAATACTGCTTTGATTGACACAAAATTCGGCAGGAAAGTAGCACATATATTTATGCATAAAACAAAATCAATAATTATATACAGAAATGAAAACAAGGTTAAATTTTTGTAAGTTATCAGATAATGACATACTGGAGATTTAAACAGAATTATGTATAAAGTGAAAATAAACAGCATAAAAATGAAAAAAAGGACATTAATACAGTATGTGATCCTCTTTCATCTGTATACAAAGTTTACACCTTGTGGGCATGCTTTCAGTTAGGTGGTCAACCACTGCAGAATTAAGTAATCGCCGTTCTTCTTGTAGAGCAGTTTCCAGCGCAACAAGAGTGGCTGGAGGTAGGAAACGTCAAGATACAGCACGGCCGAGAGCATCCCAAAGATTTTCAATTGGATTAAAGTCGGGCGAATATGCTGGCCACGCCATATGCGCAATCCCTTCACTCTCCAGGTAGTCATCGATGATGTCAGCTCTATGGGGACGTGAGGTTATCGTCCATTATAACAAAAGTAGGGCCAACTGCTGCAGCGTACAATCTCACAATCGGTTCTAGGACTTCATCTCGATATCGGACAGTTGTCAAAGAACCCCGTTTAAAGATGTGCAGGTCTGTGGGTTATCCTAATGAAATCCCTGCTCACACCATAATGCTTCCGCCTCGGAATGCGTGATGTTCGGTGATGTTTTGGGTCTGATTGCGTGTTCGTTGTTCACGCCATATCCTTATACGCTTGTCATCTGGTTCCAGAGCAAATCTTGACTCATCAGTAAACATGACATTGCCCCAGTCAGACACATTCCAACTGACATGTTCCCGGCACCATTGTAATCGTGCCCCTCTTGATTGGACGGATAGAGGAAGACAAACTTGAGATACCCGGACGTACAGTCCACTCATATGTAATCTTCGGCGTACAGTAGCTGCAGATATCGCTTTACCAATGGACGCTGTAACCATAGATGTCACACGTGTGGAGATCGCTCTGCGATTCCGCTTGGCTACAATAGCAATATATCGATCTTCCGCGGGGGTTGTAACCCTTGGGCGACCGGCTACGGGCCTTCGGACAACTGTCTGTGTGGTTTGGAATTGTTTCCATAACCGTGAAATTACAGAACGATGAACGCCGAAGTAAAGAGCAACATCTGTGATCGATTGTCCTGTTTCAACGTGCCCCACAGCACTCCAGCGCTCAGAATCTTCCATTCGTCTTCTGGAAGTCATAGAAACACGTATGTCTTGAAAACAAAGTGTACGAAAGTTTTGTTTTAAACACCTTCTATCAGCACTTACAATCAACTTCTGTAACCCTTCATAAAGCTGGCTTCTTATAAAACTGCCTTTTTTGCATATTTCTTGACATGAAAGCGCGATTGACTGTTACCTAACATATTTGCATACTTCCATCTACCTCTGCAGCGAATTGCATCTTCTTCAATTCTGATTGGCTTCCGGAAATTAGCATTTTCCTCTCCGTGCTTAACTTTTGGAAGTGAGTGTATTTTTCTTCTGAGTGCAGACTCATGAGCTCTGTTGAATGATGGGAATGAAATTTGTCATTGACATATCTATATTTTTGTGCGATTTTTTATCGTTAGTAAGATTTATCAATGCATTTATTAAAATTAATTATGCATTTATTAGAATTAATTATTCTACCCAATATGTTGTCAAGCCTGAACACTTTTGCGTGAATGTGGGCGAAGATTTCAGGAAAATGTATATCCAAGATTCAGTGAAAGAAATTTTAGAAACCTTCGGATCCCTCTTTTCTTAGTACTCATTCTCCTAGACATCGAAAAGCCCACCAGCGGTAAAGTCACACAGAGAACACTGGTAGTTCGATTTTAGGCGAACGGGCTCCTGCATGTGAGTTTTCGTGTTTTCTGTCATGTGTAACGTAGATACGATGTAGTTTCCCTTAAAAAATCCTTCAGAAAGTTATCTCTTGCTTTAAGCAGTTAGCTGTTGTGTGCTTTGCCATAATCAAATAAACAAACCAAATCAACCTGGACATCGGATACTGATTAACAAAGTCGGCCGATCTTCACGCCGTTTGTCTTGAGTTCGAATCCCAGATAGGGGTATTGGTGTCAAGGAGTCTTTCCTCCGTGGAAGTGCATTCAAGTCGAAAGTCCCCTCGAGATGTCAGATGTTCCCCCCAGGATGTCGTAGTATTCTAAACCAGAAACGGGAGGTGGGATTTGATGGGAATTGTTTCATCAGTGCCATAGTTAAATAATATAAGTTAATTCAATTCGGTAGTACTAGGTAATTTAATTCTATAATAGAAGTTAATTAAAACTGATCAAGAGCTTCAATAAAGGGTATCATCCAAGGGCAAATCTTATAATTATTGTTAATGCTCATTTCTTAAAATATAGTTCTGAAAATTCAGTATTTCTTAAAATTGAGTGTTAAAAATTTAATATTCCTTAAAATTCAGAATAAAAATGCTCATACTGATAATTTATTATAATTTTATTCAGACGTGAAAATTGCAGATTTATCTGCAATTGGCAATATTACAGATCATTCTTTATTTTATTGGACACGACATTTAGTATGAGGATGCAGTTTGTTAAAATGTCTTACCACCTATTTGAAGTTAATTTAGGATTTTTTAATTCTAGAAATATTTGATGATATCACCTGAGATTATATGAAAGGATACCATTTACATTTGGATTTCCATTTGGTCATCATTACCTTTTAAATGTTTTAATTATTATTAACCTGGTTTCTTTCCCCTTACCATGCTTCTTCATTTAGAGTCTTCCTTATATTACTTTAGGCTTAGTAATAACGTCAAAACAGGTAAAAATGCCTATTCTATATTAATCATAATAAATAGCATATAAGCTCATAATTATTATTGTTTATTATTATACGTTATTATTTATTTATTTATTATTATTTATATATTATTATTATTTATTTATTATGTGCTTCGCCGTTAAGTATTGCATGGAAAGGGAGGGATGAACCATGGAGGACATTTTAAGGGAAACTGGCTCGTATCTTAAACGCTACACTTGAGGAAAACCACTAAAACGACCTCGCAGCCAGCCCGTTCAACGAGAGTCGAATCCCTAACTAAACTACCACTATTCAGCGGCTTTTACCGCTCGGCGGCTGGTTGGTTCAGAAGAACTGTTATTTTCAGTTTAGTAAGACCAATTAACAATTAATAGATTTTCCAAATTTTTAAAAAAAAAGATAAAACGTACTTTGGAACAGGGTTTTTATTTCTTTAAACTATAAAAATCGATTTGAATTTATTCTGATCCCACTCTATTCGAACAACTGAGGGTGCAATGTACATATTTAGAAGCATCGTACTTTTGGAGAGAGTTTATTTAATTTAAATTTAACTCAAGGTTTTGGGAAAGACAAGAGGATTTGAATACATATTAAAAGACAATTCGGAAAGCTGATTATATATGTATACAAATGGTTAATATACCGATTGCTTGATGAATAAGTTTATAAAATATCCCCTTTGAATTTAATACTAATATCACTTTCCTAAAGCAGCCTTAAGTTTTAGTATTATTTTCAAGACATTTCATTGACTATTTCAAACATTCCCTAAAAACTGGTAATATTTTACTGATATAAACTTTATGTAAATGAGAATCAAACTACTTTTCAAGTTTGGTTCAGGAATTAGTTTTAACTATCATATGGTAGTGTAAGTGCCTGCATGTCATTTTTGGAGCTAAGTAGTGTGTGTAAAAGTTATCTATTATAACGCAACAAATTAAATATTAGTTTAAATAATCCAATTTAAGAGTAGTTTTAAAGACTGGTGATAATAACTGTGCCATTTGCATATATTTTTCAAGTTTGGGTTTTGTTACCGAGATCCGATTAAAGATTTTTTGATTTTATGTTGGTTAGAATGTGATAAGAATTTAGTCAAAATCATAATTTGAATTTTAGTTAATTTTCTACATAACGATATGCACAGTGTAAGGAAATTCGAAACTAAATAAAATGCAGTATTAAAGCAGTTGTATGAAGTGGAAATTTATTACCAAAGGATCAAATGAGCGGAAAAATTTATAATGCATTTCTGGGGCGCTGATAAGCACATAAGTAATGTTTCTAATCGCTGTACTGATGTACATAACAAAAAAGGAATTGAAATGTAAAATTGAAAAAATGTTGATGGGCCATTACATTCTGCCAATTAACTCGAACTTCATCAGATGATAGTAAAACTGATGATCTTAATTTACTGTACCAATTCAGACATTCAGCAATTTCTTAAGTGCTTCAAATATTCTTTAAACCTATTGTGCCCTCAGCTGTTAAATGAATAACAACAACTTTCCATCCAGTGTTTTCATTTTCATTGTAAAACTTTTGTTAAAGTATTCTAAAAGACGAAACATTTTTTGATAAAAAATAAGCTTCATTTTAAACAATTTTGATCATTCAGAGACTAGTTGCTGGGTAAACATTTCGGCTGTTGGCTAAGTTGTAATATATGACTTACTGCATTTTTAAATTTTGATGGGCTCATGAGAGTGTATTGCTATTAAGTTGAGAAGGACTTGGCCAACTCAGTCAGCAAGTCCCCGAGATATATTGCTCTGGAATTTATACTTTGCAGTTCTCTGTTCCTCTTCTTCCGCATTTCACATTTTTGAAGCCCTCTTACACAGCCCCAAGGTCAAATTGGTACTGAGCAATTTCCCACGGGGTAAATACCATAGAATCATTGAGGATAAACGCCAAATTTCATAGGAAACCTTCATGCTCAGCCAAGCTGACAGTTCCCCAGAGCACATTCCCAACTCATCTTCCGCATTGGTCTTTGGAAATCATTTCACTTTTTATACACGCCCCAATAGTTGAGGGAAATGAGCGTGTATCCTGAATTAAAGAAAAAGATTATTTTAAAATCCTGACACAAATGAGGCGTTGATATATCTGTATCAGATAAATCCTCTCTTAGGAAAATGACTCTACCATATATAATTGACGAACTTTTTCTCATTCAGTGTTTAATGATATCGATCATGCACGTGTAAAAAAGAATTTTTGCGTAACTGATAAATTTCTGAAAAGAAGAACACCAGATTGAAAGTGAAAGTTAGAAAAAATCCAGTCTGAGCTTGAAGTTGGGTTTACAGAAAAGTATGCATTTCGAGTTAGATTTGTACTGATAATTTTCTTTCAAGGAGCAAAATATCCTCAATATTTCTGTTTCTTTGAAAGAACATTTCTCCTTAATGCACAGAGTTAGGAAAGAAATAGCTTATTGTCTCCCTACAAAAAAAAAATGATGCATCAGAGATAAATGGTTTGCACTAAGTTATAGAAATAGAAAATTATTGACAAAAAAATTTAATTTTTAATAATTTAATTTAAATTTGATAAAAAGATACGAATTTCTGAATATTTATTTCTTTCAATTTTACCAACACATTTTTCTTTTCAAGTTTTGTGATAACTAGCTCAATGAATTATCACTTACTGCAGTATACAGGGTGTCTCAAAAGGTCGTTGCCAAACATAACGTGCTGGTCTATCATACCATGACAAACAAAATTTACATAGGAACTTGTGTCCGAAAATGCGAATGGCGACAGCTAGAGGGCATTGCTTGCAAATGTAGACGAGAAAAGAAAGAAAGGATGTCGAAAGAGGTATTAATATGACATTAATTAAAAACGTGCTTAAATCAAGGAAGATGTTCAAAATTCCTTCCATTCGTCAAATTGCTTGCTTCGCAACGTCGACGCATGGATTCACGGACCCTTAAAAAATGCGCAGGTGTGTCACGGACTCGTGCCATTGCATCCGCGATCCTGTCGACGAGATCCATGTCCGTTGTTACGGTCATCTCGTACACCGTGGACTTCATGTATCCCCAAAGGCATAAATCGAGGGCAGTCAGGTCGGGAAATCGCGGTGGCCATGCGACTGGTCCGCCTCTGTTAATCCAGCTATCAAGATATGTCCTATCGAAGTATTCCCACATAGCGCTACTAAAATGTGCAGGCACCCCATCATGCTGCAAACAAATGTTTCGCCGTGTAGCTGCTGGAACGTCGACCATAAGCGTTTTCCACAAAATGTCCATAAGGAACTGAGTTAGTAAACCGATTCATTCTTCTCCTGCAACGTCCTCGCCTGAAATGATTATACTTCCCACTCTCCCATAAGCCTGCGAACATTGCCCTCTAACGCCGTTTGCATTTTCAAACAACTTCCTATGTAAATCTTGTTTGTCATGACATGACAGAAAAATATGTTAAATTTGGAAACTACCTTTTGAGTCACCCTATATAATGCGTTTCAATACTTATACGAATTTCTTATAATACAGATTGTCTTTAAACTTGTTTAGAAAGTCCTGAATAGTAATTTAGTTTAGTTCTGACAAATTTCGAGCAAGTGTTTTAAAGCAGCTTTTGTACCATTTTGAAGTCGGAACACAAAAATTTTAGCTACGGTTCACAAAATTTCTTTACATACTATTACAGGTATGGATGCGGATTATGAAGTTGTTTATGTAAACCCCGAAGGGGCCTTAACAAATTAGATAGCTAAATTAAGCCTTTGATTTGACGAAGCTAGCATGTCAAACTCGATCAAGAGCGATCAAGAAAGTGAAATAAAAGAGGGGAAACCATTGTCTTCTGTACTGCATGTGTGGCAATCAGATGGAAAGAGACGAGAGACAGAAGTCACGCCGCGCAAGGAAACGAGTAAAAGTCGGCAGTCAGAGCTAGGCTACTAAGTTGTGGTCTCTAAGCGTGTGAGCAGCAGATGGTCTGATTAAATTATCTTCTGGAATGATTTGGTAACTAAGAATTTCTGAACAATTTGCGGCATCGCAGATGAGTCCAGTTTTGAAGAAATGATTACTAAGTTTACTAATGTGGTCCACTACGGGGTCGATTTTCAAGTCACTATGGATGAATTTGTTTCTTCCCTAGAATTCCTTGTTTGTTCCCTAGAATCTTATTCTATACTACTCGAAATGTGTGGAAGTCTCAGTTTGAGGTTGATGCGAAGGCTTCAGATGCGTAACATAAAATTGGCCTTATAATGCATAAATATGTCCTTTTCTTATTGTTGAGAGACAGTTCAGAGTCATTTCCTGGGAGGGCAGAACGTATTTTCTTACATTCCATTTATTTTTAATGTTAAATTCATCTTCCGAAATTTGTTATTTATATATTTTGTGTTTTGTTTCTCGTCACGTGTTGTTTGTACATTTAAAATCCTGAAATATGCTTAAAATTTCTTTTTCGCTTATCAGATCTACAGTAGCAAAATCATATTCGTTGTCAGATATTCTTCAGTACCTGACAACGATAAAGCCGAACTTATATCAATTTATGTTGGAAGGTAGACGAACTTGCATCAAATTAAGAACATATCCATTTTCGGTATGAAAGTTAGAGGGTTCTTGTTTGTAGCAAAACTAAGCGAAATCTTAAGGGAAATATAGTTATCTGGAATGTCGAAATGATCGGGGGGAGGGAGTTGAGATAACGAGATTCTTCTGTAACAAGAAACGAATTAATTTATTTTCCTTTTGTGACTAGTAAGGAAACAATTAACCTTGAACTTATTTAAAAGCTACCTGTATACAACACGATAAAAAATTAGATTTAATTATATACAGGCATTCTATAAATTTATTCATTCGTTATGAAATTAACGTCATATTTGCATGATGTCACCCAATATCAAAACTACTTGAATTTTGGCCTTGCAAATTTCATTAGTGAAAACTCGTGACTGCCGTCAGTCACGCCATAGATGTCTGCACGAAAGGAGGGGAAAATGGGTCTCTTGCACCCCTGAAATCGAGTGTAAAGTGTATTTTTGTACTAAAATGAGTATATGTAAAATACATATATGTATTTATGCATTGATGCAGTACTGTATTTTGTGATCTATTCGTGACCCCCTGAAAATGGAAATATATTGATATTTATCAGCCCCAATTTTTGTCTTCTGCCGAAATGTTTTCTGTGGGCACTCATGAGTCACGCAATGCACATTCACGAGACTAAATAAACGAGAATTGCATCAAAAGTGATCGTCAACAAAAGCTGATAGTTGTAAACATCATAAAACAAACAGAAGCAGAAAATTATTACGTAAATGACTCAAACCGATGTTTTAAAACAGTTACGATTATAGAAAGGTAGAAAATATGCGGATATACACCAAAGAGTCATTACATTATAACCACCCTCCATCTATCACAGTGGGTTCGCTCAGGAACAAAACCTACGCTTGCTCTGCTGATGTTTGAGTATTGTCAGAAATGTCACACTTCATGAAGATCTCAGACTTGACACAATTGAAACTTAAATTAACAAGACAAACACGAAATTCTTCGATAAAGCACTTGGATGTCAATACTTAAATTCATTTAATCTCTTGAACTATAAAATATTTGAAGTGAACTATGATCTAAGGCCAATTGCCGCACACCACAAAAAGACTGATCTTCCTATCATTTAGTCATTTTTCCCGTTTTCCTTTATTGTTTTGCATTTGTTTTGTTTTCTTTGTACTTGTTTCGCATTGTATTCTTTTACATTATGAGGAGCTTTTACCACTGCCAGTTAATTTTACTACACTTACTAACTTGCTTTTTTATACACTCCATCCAGCCCTTCCTTATTTGCGATGTCGGGTCATTTCATCAACATCATAAAACAAAATGAAAGCTCATGTGATTGCAAAATTTCTATTTCCTCATTTCAGTTAATCGAAACCAAAGTCTAAAAATTATTCCTTCTAAAATATTTTATGCCTTTTTCAATATAAATTTAATAAAAATTAATGTGAGTTTCATATTTGTCAAAATTTCCCGGTTTAAAACTAGAACATTGCGATAATTCCAATGGCTTGGCAAATAAGGTATTCTCTGCAATGAAGAAACTGTCTTTTTTTGGGGGGGGGGAGGAGGAAGGCTATTTAAGATACGTTTTTTTAATACGTGAGTTTGATATATTGAAAATGTATTATAAGGAGAAAAATTAAAGGATCTAAATACAATATTTTGAAATAATGCAAAATAAATATACTTGCTCTCCGTTTTAAAATTTAGGAACAAAAAATAAATTATCTTCATATATTTTTTAAATTTATGTTGAGTTCCTTTGTTTTAATACATACTTAATTTTTTAACCAATGTAATGAAATGTTTCAAACAGTTCTTTTTTGGAATTCCGTTATTACGTAAGTTGATACACAAGTGTTTGGCCTCACACATAAAAAGTTGGTTATCAATAAATTCCTCTTGCAGACATGTAGAAGATTAAGAAATTTTAAGGTTTCGTTTGAAAAATTGTATGTATTTTTTTTACTGTTTATCGATTGATGTGATGTTCCAATTGGTTCTAATATGTTTAAAACCGAGTGTTGTTCTGTGAGTAAATTTTTGGCTAAAACGTCTTAATTCCAAAGAAATGAAATAATGCTGCGATCATGTGCATGGTGATTGATCTCTGCCTATTATATAGTTAAATAATAGGTAAACCAATTACGCACTGGCCGAGAATCCATAGAAGCAGATTCTAGTGAAGATGGATCATTATGGGAATTGAGATCAGAATAAACTGCTCATGTCCGGAAGAAAATATTGGGCGATATGAGACTGAGGAGAGTGAAAGGAGATTAAGTCAGAAGAACAGTATCAAAACTGGACCTATCAAAAATAATTGTTTTTCGCATTTCGTATGAACATCTTCACATGATATGAATGAAACTTCAAAAACAGCAATGTGAGTTTAAAGAGTTTGACCTATCCCTTTGTAGCCCAAATGTAACTAAAAGACGTTATACCTGCTCTGCACTCTGAAATCTGACCTTCGTTGATGATGATGATGGCATGAAAAGAGCAGTTATAGAACCTTCAGATTGCTTTCCCATAAGCATAGAATTGCTCATAAAAGAGTGTGAAAAGTCCATCTAGCTATAAGAAAATCATACGGAAAAATAGACGATTGGAAATTTCAACATTTCTTTTAGAAATAAATCAAGCCAGAAACTTGATCTACCTGTAAAAACTGGATCTACCTATATAAAAGGAATCTGAGCGTCTAATGCTGTTTGATAGGTGGATAGTATTATCTTCCACTAACTTATAATAAATTATTTAACCTTATTTTTCCAGTATCTTATAATAAATAATTTATTCAGTAAATAATTTAACTGAACCTAGCAAATGAGTTTATTGCGCATGTTTGATGTATCTTATGTGACTCAAACTGTAATCATTAATGAAAATAATTTGCAGTAGTAAATTTGCGTCTTCCAAAATACGAATAAAATTTTGATCTGAAGCAATAGCTTCTAATATATGATTTATTAAATTTTCTGTTTCTGCGCCTATAATACCTAATATTACTAAAAGTATGTACTATATTGGATATTATATACAGGAAAAACCATATAAAGAATCTTTTTAAGTTATATGGCTTTAGTTAATACATTATAAAGTAAAAAATTATTTTTTACTATAATATGTGACAGAAAGTAAAGTTCTCCTCATAACTTAACCAAAGGCGCCTACTACCAAAGGCGAATTTTAGATAAGATTACTTTAAACGAACTGAATGTAATCATCTTTTTGCAGGATCTGCGAAAATGAATGGTAAGATTTCATATAATCTCTGAGTGATGTTTATGTTATGCAAAATGAATTGATCGTGCTTTTATTTAAATCAGTCACACACAAAGATCAGGAAGAAATTCAATTTCAATATGTTCACTATTAACAGCAGGCTAGTCATTGCGATATTCAATTTCAATTTACATACTGGCAAGGACATTTAGTGTAACATTTTTAATTGCTAATGTAATTAATTTTGTTCTTGAGATGGTCAAAATTATCAGTCTTTTCACTGTAAACCTCCTTTTTGTTTTTTGATGAAATACTAGAAGTAGGAGTTTAAAGAAGTAGATCAGAACTTCTTCGATGCTATAAGAATGGGTCACTTTCTGCTAATTCAGAGTTCTGGAAACCGCGATTCAGCTCATCTCCCTCAAGACTCATAAAGTGAATTTACAATCCATCTTGCTAGATCTTCCTTTTGCAACAAGAGTTTTATTGAACGAAGGCTTACAGTTAACCCTTTTACATTTAACCCTTTACTTTATATTTCTGATAAAGGACTAGAGGAAACGATCTAGAGAGGTAAGATAAGGACTTGTTCTGGGCTATGAGAAAGGTCTATTTTTGTCAGAGATAGGCTATAACAGGTAGTTTCTGTAGTCAATCAAAGTGAAATGCCCCTCCATCTTCTTAGAAAAGGATCAGCAACTCAGCGAAACAATTTGCGCTGCCTAAAGTAGCAAAACTATCTATAGTATATCCAAGTATACGTTATTATACACTCTATAATAAAAAAATTGACGCACCAAGAAAAAATTGTCCAATAGAGGCCAAAATTAGTGGATAGGAACATTATGTGCAGAATAGAAAATGATTAAAACTTCAGAACAATTGAATGACTTATTTTGGAGTTACATAGTTACAAAGCAACGAGCTCAATAAGGTGTTGAACCACCTCTAGCCCGGATGCAAGCTGCCACACGGTGTAGCATAGACTAGTAAAGCTCCCGGATTGTCTCCTGCGGTATTGCTTGCCAAATTTGCTCCAATTGTCGGGCTAGGTCATCAATATTCCCTAGTAGATGCAGTCGCCTTTCCATCATATCTCAGACATGCTCGATGAGGGAGTTATTTGGCTGGCCAAGGAAGTGTTTGACCAGCTTTAAGAAAGTTCATTGCAACATGTGCCCTATGTGGTCTGGCATTATCTTTCTGAAAAATAAGGTCAGGGTACTGCAAAAAGAACGGTAGCAAAACAGATCTTAGAATGTCGTCGACGTACCGCTGTGCTGTAAGTGTGCCTCTAATGACGTTCAAAGGGGTCCGGCTATCAAGGGAAATAACACACCAGACCACAACTTCTGGTTGAGGACCTGCGTGGCCCGCAATAGTGAAAGCAGGATCGGCATGCTGCTCTGGGCGTCTTCAGACACGTCTTTGATGATCGTCACGACACAGTTGGAAGCTTGATTCGTCGCCAAAGACTATACGTCCCCAATCAGCATCATTACAACCTGATCAAGCCAAACACCACTGCAATCTGGCTCGACAGTGTGCAGGCGTGAGTTGCAGGTGGCGTATCTGTAGGTACGAGAGTAGATTTCGCTCTATCAACCGCCTGTGAATGGATAATGATGAACACTCGTGTGCAGATCTCACGTCTGATGGTTGATAGCGATGAATCAGGCGCTGTGACAGTTGATCTGACAGTCACTTTGTCCTCGCGATCTGTTGTGGCACTAGGTCGACCGCTACCATCACGACGCTGAAATCTGCTATTGTCCACCCATTCTTGCCAGCATCTTCTAATCGCCGCATCGCTTCGACTCATATAAAAAACGATTCTCCGATTTGCTCAATCTGCCTCTTTCAATCCAATGAGAAGACCTCTTTCAAACTCTGACAGTTGCTCTTAATATGCTCGAATCCTGCGGCGAGGTACTTTTTCAGTCGTTGAAAGGTATCCTAAATCGCAATGCAACAGAAATTTTTAACAACAGTTCAAGAATAGTTCCTCATATACATCTGCTGGATGCCCAGTTCCGATGCACTGGAGATCGCATTCATTGGACACCAAATATTAATCATTTTCATATTTGGTGAAAACATTTATGCATATGAAATTTGAAAACAATCGGATGATTCCTTCTTGGTGCACCGATTTTTTGTTGTTGTTGTTATAGAGTGTATATGAGTTTCGACAAACAAAACTTAGCCAAAACTTCTGCAATATATTAAACAGATAAGGCGTTAGTTTTAAATTAATCTCGAATATATTTATGTGTCGCACGTGGTTACGTGTGACGAAGTGTCACAAAAACACAGGCTCATGGTATTTTTTAAATAACTGAATTAAAATAAAAACACTTTTAATACATTTCACATAATACGTACATCACAAAACTTAATGTGATTCCTCCATTCATTTTCGGAGACCTTATATACGTACTTTTTACACTATAAATTGAAAGAGTTGTTTTAGTTCCATATAATTAAGTAATTTACCAGTTAATTATGCAACGTGTATCAATGTCAAGTAAGTTTTCACATTCTGTAGTCTTGATAATACTTTTCTGTACCACATGACTAATGATTTAAATCTTTATATATTAAGATAGTAGCAGTCAATAAAGCCGGTTACACATTTCTTTTTTTTTCCTTGATATGTACGACCACACATAACTTGAAACCATAAGCGCAGAGATATTGAAAAATAAATATGCTTCAATGTTCTTGAATAACTTTTACATTTTTTTAGATGTTGCGTTAATGAAAGTAAAGACAAGCGATTTAACAAACTCACAAGCAGAGAGCGAAGGCAAATATTTGGCTCCAAGATGAAAACATGTGTCAAAAGGACTTGATTCTGGCTTACATTATCTCACTAGAAGAAAATTTTGGTTCTGAAATTTGAAATCATTAAATGGCTGAAGCGTTATTTAAATACTTGTTTCATAAGCTTTAAGTAAGTATCATATGACAGCGATTAATTTTGAAATACGGAGTTTAGAAAGGTTTATTATAAGCAATTATTAACTTTAAGAAGAGAAAGGGGAAATAACCAAATTAAAACGGACATTCAAGGGACTATTGCAAGTTGAAGTTAGAATTTTAATTTATATATTTTTGCCTTACACATGTATGATATAATTTTCCATTTGAACCATTTTTTATTTACTTTGAAGTAGTATAAAGTGAGTATAAAATAGTATAAAGCGAGTATTAAGTAGTATAAAGTGGTATAAGTAGTAATATCAAAACACTGTTGTTATGAAATAACTGGTTCAACATATTTAAATTTACAAATAATAATTAAAAACCGAGTACTACATAGAAGATCATGTTGTCAGCAATAATTTTTCAATATTTTCAAAGAGTAAATACTCTATCAGAAAATATTATATGTGGAAAATCTTGTATTATGTCATCCTTTTGATGTAGCATCAACTTTATTTTCGGTTCATGTTTTTCAGAATTTGACGTACTTAGATGTATCCCACAATGACCTAGAAGACATAGAGGTATCTAAACTTAGCAAATTGGAGTATCTGGTAGTCTCCCAGAATGTTTTGAAATCACTGAACTTGGACGGCGCAAAGTTGCGGTCACTGGAAGCTGATGAAAATGGTAGATAAAAAAGTTATTTATTCCTTCTTTTCCTTGTTTTGATTTATACTAGAAATGTGACAATCACCGGACTGTGAAACGTTAAAACATGTCCCAAAGATACTGTTACCTTGTATGATTTTTATTACCCTTGAAAAGATGCCTTAAGAATTCGACCTAAATAAACATTTGCTTTTCACACATGTGAATTTTATTCCAATATCACGAGAACGAGAACTTCTGCCCTGATTTATCTCTAATGTCACGTTCAAATACCATCCAGTAAGTATTTAGGCATTCTTTGGAAGTGCAAGTTAACAGAGTTGACGTTGGTTGAAAAGTTTTCAGAGTGAATAAGCATTACGAGGAATGTTTTAAAAAGTTCAGTTATAATATACAGTTCACTTCATTAAGAATAAAATTTTTTAAAACTAAAAATATGCAATAATTTTTTCATTATTCTTTTAGTTTAAGCTTCAGTTAGCTTATTAAAGCAAATCAAATTTGTAACACCGGAATTGCTTGCAATCGCTTTTACCAGAAAGTATTACATTTGTGATTTTAAATACGACAATTTTGAAAAACCTCCACTGTCAACCAATTATTTTTGAGTATTTTAATTAACTGATTAAGTCCTTAATTGTTTGGATCTATAATTTTTCTATGTTACTTCCATCATTTCAGTTTTTTGTTTAATATATTTATGAACAGTGCTTAATTGGCGTATTTTTAAGCAAATTAAACAAATAATTATAACTATTCTAGTTTAACTTAGCATGATTTGATTTATTTGATTATGGCAAAGCACTCGAGGGCTATCTGTCTAAGGGGAAGGAGATCTTCGTGGAGGAATTTCCAAGGGAAACTTGCTTGTATACGTGTTACAGAGAGAAAAACTATGAAGACGCCCATGCAGACAGCCCATTCGCGGGGATTCGAATCTCGAACCGAACTACCAATGTTCAGCGACTTTACCGCTCGGCCGCTGGTGGGCCGTTTAACTTTGTAAAATACTTGTATGTACATTTTCTTTCGGATAAATGTGCAGCAAAATAATGTATAAATTAATTTGACGAAAGCAATGTAACACCAAAATACTTCATGTTTCAATCTCTATATTAAAATTTACTGTGTGTTTTCTTAGAAACAAGAAATAAGTGCTTGAGATGTAAACTTGGTCTTTATTAATAAAACTCTCCTTAAACTTTTTATGTTAAAATTATATATTTATGTTTAAGATACATGCTCGCGATATAATGCGGTTGTGAGAAAATTCTAATTTTTGATAAATTAGATCATCTTATAAATTGTATATTCGAGTAGTTTACATTTTTCAAACCATTAAGCCCACAGCTGCTCTCTTCACTTAGTTAAGTTTTTAAATTATTTTATGGAGCTTATTAAATTCATAATATTGTCTCGAACTACGGTTGATAGAGATCTCTTTAAATAATTACTCCAGACGAGGTGGATAAAATTGACATTTTTTGCAAGTATTTAACAAAAATAACAGTTAGGAAACGTATGAATTAGGCAAATCTTATTTAAGAAATATCGTAGGTTGTCAGTATCACTCACAGAATGAACTTTAAGGCTCTCTGCAGTCAGTCAGAACTGATTAGCAACTGACGACGAAGAGCATATGTTTGCATTCCAGTTTTGGAACGGGAATGCAACCTTTTACTCAATTTCCATCAATAAACTATCTGGAAGAGAGAATAAGGTATTCGAGTGGATCGAAGAGGGTGCAAATTTCTGGTGATAACCATCAATCGAGTACAAGAAAAATGGGATTCTGAAAAAAGGTAAATGCCAGTGACATCAGCAGAGTCAGATCTGCATCAAAATGTTAGGAGTTTGAGATGTCAGATGGGTACTTGTTCTTAGTTTGGGGAATGGAGTGTAGTGAAGAAAGTTAATGCAAAGATCTGTGGGGCCGAACACTGAGAAGAAGGAACTCGTGGCGAGTTTTTGAATGGTATCTATTTTGTGGTCTATATGAAATAATATGAGTTAGGAATGAAACAGTGTGCTTTGATAATTTGCTTGCAGGAGTTTGTTTCACATTACTTGGATTGTTAGTCTTAACTACGTGTTCCCAAACTGGATAGCATACAAGAGGACCAGTCCTAAGTACTGATATGTAGAGAATAAGTTTGTCGCGATATTAGGTTTCTTTATGCTGGAGACGTGAAAAATGAACAACCTCGAACCACTCGAATGCGCGCTAAGTGTGCTCACCATTACACCACGAAGGGATGCTGAGAAGGCGGGGGAAATATCTTATATACGCCCTATTTTAAAGGGCGACTGGGGATTAGTGGACCCAATTGCCAAATCCTGGTGCTAGAGAATCATCATCCACCACCTTTCTTAGTTCGGAAGCCACTGTAGAGACATTAGATTTTTTTAAAGAAGGAATGTGAAAAAATGTGCAATGCCCTCACCGGGATTCGAATCTCGGACCTCTCGAATACGCGCCGAGTGTGCTGACCATTACACCACGAAGGCATGCTAAAAGGCGGGAGAAATACCTTATACGTTTATTGGCAGTATTTATGTCACTGCGTCTTCTAGGGACTAGTCTCATTGTCGCCAGAGTGATATTCATTTTCTAGACAGTTGATCTAAGATGTTGTTGGAAATTTATTTTTTTTTAGATCAAGAATGACTTTAAAGGTAATTTACTTCGAAGTTATTTCATTAATTTCATTATCGAAGAAAAATGGTTTAGTGGAGTAAAGTAAGTATGCTTTTTCCTAAATATTATCGCACTGGACTTGTCTGTGTAATTGCAATCCACCATAGTGTGAGCCAGTTTATGATTTGAATTAGGTAATTCTTTAGCAGAAGACGGATGACTGAAATTTCTTAAACTTGAGTTAGAGCTACTGTGTCACCAACAAATAAGACTAAAGTAATCTGTGAGTCTTTAGAGACTTCATATGTATACAGGGTGTTTCAGCAAATCAGTTACAAACTTTCAGGACAGATAGAGTACACCTAGACGATGAAACGCATAATGCATGGTCGGAAACGGCGCGCGGTAATGACGGCATATAACACAAGAAAGGAAGAACATTAACAGAGGAAGGACACGAACAGGGTGAGAATATATGTTTATTATGTTTAGTGCAGCGGAAACCAGGGAATAAGAACAAAAATAGACGATCATCATCAAAGAAGGTGCTCGAAATTATGTTCGAAATGCATCCTCAACTTGGGATCGGCAGAGGTGGTCCGGTCCATTGGCCAGCAAGGTCGTCAGACCTCATTAACATTGACTACTTCTTCTGGGTGTAGGTCAAGATACTGCTGTACGAAATCCCCGTTAGAAGTGCTGAGGAACTTGTTCCACGCAACCTGCCAGCTTCTGAAGAGTTTGGAATATACCCGGTATTTTCCAGTGCCGGAGAAGTGAAGTCTGTATCAGGGTCCGGAGTCGTAATTTCGAACATTTTCTTTGAAGACCATCCTTGTCTATTTTTGTTCTTTTTTCTCAGTTTCTGCTGTACTAAGCATAATTCCTCTGTTCATGTTGTTCCTTTCTTGTGTTTTGTGTTATTACTAGCGTGCCAGGAAAGCCTTATAGACCATGATTTATTATTATTATTATTATTATTTATTACATGCTGCGCCCTTAGGTACTATGCGGAAAAGAAGAGATGCTCCATCGAGGTCCTTTTAAAGGGAAACTAGCTCGTATCCATGTTACACATGGGGAAAACCACGAAAATGCCGATGCAGCCAGCCCGTTCACAACAGGACTGGAACGCCAAACCGAACTACCAGTGTTTAGAGGCCGCTGGTGGGCTTTCGACCATGTATTGTTATAAGATTTTCCATCGTCTAGATGTACTTGCTGTCCTGAAAGTTTGTAACCGATTTGCTGAAACACTTTGTATATGTTATATAAAAAATTGGGAAGAACTAGGGCTAGGGGACGCTAGCTGACTGACTGCATGCTGTCGGAAATGTATTTGTTCAGCTTTTTCCAGTCTTCTGGCAGCTTAAAAAAATTACTTCTCGAGCTTCGAAAATGCTGGTGAAAAGTCCCTGAATGCCGCCAATTCGAAAACAAAAATTTTCGCAAGAAGCGTTAGGAGAATTTCTGTCTAAGTTCGAGTTACTTTTACAACTTAAACGCTGTTGGATTCAGAATCACTAGATCTGAGTTTCTGTGTAAAAAATAAATACTTATATACAAAACATGGGCCACAAATTCAATTACACAAAAATGTATCCTGAAATTACTACCTAATATGCTACAAATAAATGAATAAAAGCAATACAAAACATTATAACAGTATACAAGAATAGCAGTAGAATCTAATGGACCCAAATATTTATACGGATTTGCAACACTATTTTACAATGAATTAAGAGAGGTTATAAATGGAAAAATTCAGTTATTTCACAGTTTTCAATGTTTCTTTTAAAAATATTTCAGTTGCTGAAACTTCTTCTGAATATATTCGAAGTACTAAAACGTTTGTTACCTTACGAAATTCTTATTGAATTTTATTCCTGAAAATTTTATCAATTAATCTTTTACGTATTTTCTTTTCAGATTTAGAAGTCGTCTTCTGTAAGCAGTTGCCCTTAAATCTGGAATCGTTAAATCTATCTCAGTAAGTTTTATTTAGGTATATATATATTTTTCTCTTTGTTAAAAGGAACAGCTATATAAAACTTCATTTTCCTAACAAACATATTGCAAAATTATCAATATGTTTTAAAATGAAATTTATCCTTTAAATTTTAATAGAATTTTACAGCTGCGTATATATAAACACATATAATTTCAATCATTCATTCTCTTTTTTTTTTGTCTTCTAGCAATGCTTTTTCATCGCTTCCTGACTGGATAGTTGAAGCAAAATCTTTGTCATTTTTTTCCATTCATCATAATAGGATACTATCTATTTCTAAAGAGTAAGTAATAGCAATTTTTCTTAATAATTTACAAATAATTTCAGAGCTTTAAAAAACCATGGAAAGGATACATAGAATGGAAGCTTCCTCAACTGTGATAATTCAGACTCTATGAGACTCAGATGCTTGGAATCATAGTGTTTATATTTGTAGTATGTCATTTGGGTGAGAAACGTTTGTGGCTGAAATGGCGTGAAAACGTTGTGAACGGAAGACCACGAGTAAAAATGGCGTATCATCAAAACGTTTCGTCTACGAGATGTCGCATCACTGCCATAATTCATCCTTAATAAAATAAAAGTAGTCATCTCAGGCCCATAATTTACACCGTAAAAGTACGAATTAGAATCAATGTAATTTTTACTTATTGTTTCAAGTTTTATTTTATAGCTTTGTATTTCTTTTATTTTTTTATTAAAATATTACATGAGATTCTCAATAAATTGGTACTACGGATAACACGATTCTAGAAATATAATCTCGCAATTTTTAAAATCCATCTTGCATTAAATATGCAAAAACGTGAAGAACGTATTTACTTCGAACGTAATAATAGTTGAACTGTAGAATGCTAACATTCAAGTAGAAATTATAAGACACTGGCTTTAGGCTTTGTTCACCTATTCCTACTGGAAGGCTCTTAGCTCACATTGCAGATGAACCTAAGGTTTCAACTGAAATTAAATACGAGTGCAGATTTTTAAAATTGAAAATAAAGCGCTTAGAGATGGGATGAAACTTAAATTATCTCAAGGCCATTTCTAATTTTCGAGAAGGAAAGCTTTGCTTAGTATTAAATGTTTTTAATGAAGCAAAATATGAGATTTGCGTTTGGTGAAAAAAGTTTAAAAATGCAGTTTTCAAAAACGCAGCTATGTTTATAAAGTAGACAGAGATGGCCTTCACTAAATGGAATCAAAATTCTAGATAATCGAAGTTTATTTTCTGAATGCAGTTTGACAAAAAATATTTGATTAACAGTTCAAATTTTTACATTCACCCAGAAGCTTTTAAAATTAAAGCATAGTAGAGCATAGAAGATTATTTCAACAGTTAAAGCAGATGAACATTATGGACCAGGTCTAAGAAATTGCAACAATTGCGTCCTCCCCCTTTTCTTAACTAGCCGCTTTCGCAACCAGACTGAAAATAGTTGTTGTATCAAAAAATGAAAATATATGTGATGACTTTAGTGAACGTAGCTAATGTAATTTCATGGGATACAGATTTTGTAATTTCATAGAAATATTTAATAAAATTATTTCATTTCGATCAATGGAAAGACTTTTAAATCACTGAATTTGTTGATTAAATTCGAAAGAAAAATACTTTACTCTTTTCCAAATGGCTACATACTGGCCGTGGAAGTTAAAAGTACTTTAATTCGGGCAGCAGCAACATTTTCCATTCAAATTGCTAAATCTGCTAATAAAAAATTCATTAAGTTCGAAGAAGAACAAAAATCAAGCTAAAAATTCAAAATTACGATTTTAAGGTGCGCATGTTTGAGTGCAAGTGTGTTTAAAATTTCATGGCTCTTCTTCCCATGGTACAACGATCGCACTCATAAATTCTTCGTTTTTTAGTAATATTGTTTTAATAATATTGTTGTTGTGCACACGGGTTCGTAATGGATTGAATGCCCAAAACGTTAAAAAGTTAATAAAATTTATTCTTTTCACAAGAAATAAAACAAAATGCTGAAATATTCCCTCAGAGCTATTCGTACAATATCACAATATCTCACAGCAGTTATATCCAGAACCGCTAAAATGCTAAACGGAACTCAATTCAAAATACAGAGAAACTAATTCGATCTCCAAGAGAATTCGCCACAATCAATAACAGCACTAAACAAACAACAGTTCGCTCAAAACAACTGAATTGAGATGTTTTAATCCCGCTTTTATAAGCTTTTTAATCATCACGAGAACATTCTCGTAAAATGTATTCTCTCGATTTTTCTGGATAGCGAAACAGTACAATTATGAGATATCTATTTATTAAATATTAAATACACAGGCTCTTGTATTTTTACTTTTCCGACGTAGCTTTCTTTTCAAATAAGTCTCGCCCTGCATTGCACGGGGAAATAAAAAAACAATTTGAATTACATTTCTAAATAAATAGTTAAAGAAATACAAAATCCGTAACAATATATTTGAACACTTTTATTGAGCGTCAACAAAAGTAGTCTTTTGAAAACTGAGTTAAAAAACGTAACGAATTTTTGATTTTGGGTTATTATTCAAAAGATTTGAAACCGCACCCCCTCCCCCCCAAAAAAAAGACGTTTCAAGTTTTAGAACATAAAATTTTTCTCAAAGTTCGTGAGATTGGAGGATTGGAATATCCCATCCCTAAAAACAATCTAATTACACTTTTTAAAAACTTAAAAATTATTTGCAAAGAAATCCAAAACAAGTTTAATGCTATATTTCTCTTTTAACGGTCTTCTGCTTCAGTAACTGGAACTTTCCTGGAAGCCTACTAGACTAATAGCAAGTTATCACTATTTAAATAAAAAAACAAATAAAAAAAATACTGAATGTTAAAAGAACTTTCGCATTTACTCTAAAGTTGAACAGAACAGGCGGAACATTGAACATTGAACATTGAACAGAACATTATTTAGTCTAAGGTTGAGTAGAACAGACGAAACTTGTGGATATTAAAAAGTAACATAATAAACAACTAAATTGAAGCATTGATAAGACTAGACATAAAATGGACTAAATTAACTTAGCTCAAAACATAGCCGGAGCGTATTTCTAAAATATCAGCTAGAGAGACGCTAAAGCCAGAATATAAGCAGAGCTGGCAAGAATAACTAAGAGCAAGACGCGCCTTCTTGACCAAACGGTTAGAGCTCAAGAATAACTAAGAGCAAGACGCGCCTCTTTGACCAAACGGTTAGAGTTCAAGAATAACTAAGAGCAAGATGCGCCTTTTTGACCAAACGGTTAGAGCTCAAGAATAACTAAGAGCAAGACGCGCCTTTTTGACCAAACGGTTAGAGCTCAAGAATAAGTAAGAGCAAGACGCGCCTTTTTGACCAAACGGTTAGAGCTCAAGAATAACTAAGAGCAAGACGCGCCTTTTTGACCAAACGGTTAGAGCTCAAGAATAACTAAGCAAGACGCGCCTTTTTGACCAAACGGTTAGAGTTCAAAAATAACTAAGAGCAAAACGCGCCTTTTTGACCAAACGGTTAGAGCTCAAAAATATTGCTCTTCTGAAGAGAGTCTCAAAATGACATATTTCTTCCTCAGACACTCAAATTTTTTCATTTATTTTGCTTCCTGGTAGTCGTGTAATAGTTCACATGAAAGTCAATTTTCCAAACTGCTGAAATTAATGTTACATTAATAACAGTATTTTCTGTTTATTCAAAGAGTCGGTTATGAAATAAAATACTTTAATTCACCTTACTTAAGATTCCAACAGGCTGCACCTAAAAAAAATTAACACCGGAAGCTGGTTTCGATGGGCTGTGATTGAAATTGCGCTGACTTAAACTATTATTTATTTTCAGTGTTATTAGCCAAAATGCACTGATCCTTGCCTATACACTGTTTGGGCAGTGAGGAAATTATTTTTCTGCTATTCTCTGTAGAAACAATCTGCCTTAAATAAATAGGAAAAGCAATTAAATCCACTTCATTATCTTCCCATGCGCGAACAGCCGCTGTGAAGCGTCAGTTAGAAACAGCTCGTAGAACAAGCAGGTGGACATGCACTGGCACGTGTTGTTCCACTCGCTTATTCGCGAAAAAAAAGCACAGTCAATTTTCACGCTTTAGTGTGGATAGTCATCAACAGAAGAGTACGAAACGCAAGAATGATTGGCAAGGGTTCCTGACCCTCACGTATTACAAGAATTAATGGAAAAGATGAGCATCTTTGCGAAGTCTGGTGCTTGTTGAAATTTTTGCCGTTGCAAAATGCTAAATGTAACCGTTCTGAGAGAAATTTTAAATTTTACAGATGATATTTCAGAGATAAATTGATGGTAGGATTTATTTCCCACATGTGAATTTTATTGTGTTTAAAAAATAGCGCGCACGCACACACACACACACACACACAAAAAAAAAGAGAGAGAGAGAGAGAAATCTGAAGAGGTTTAGATTTTAACGGTCACCCAAAAGAATTCGTTAAGGTTGTCTTACACTCTTGCTGAGTTTGCAACAGAAGACATGTAGCTCATAGTTTTTCAGTAT
>KK119248.1:102590-118911 GCA_000611955.2 Stegodyphus mimosarum | reverse complement strand
AAATTGTTTTACAATGCAATCACGTAGTAAGCACTATGGCTTATAAATTTAAATTGCTAGCTGGATAACGTTGAGCGGCGTGACCGTGATCTGAGGCAAAGCTCTCACACACCGAGAGGTTTCTACCTCTGGCTTAAATAGTACTTCGCTGCACTTCAAAATTAGCATAAGCTAAAAACGCGCACTTCTTCTGACAGGAAGTTGAAGCAGAGAGGAGATAGAAAAGATTTAAATTAAAATAAACTTGGTTAGTTTAACTAAAACCTTACAAGGTAAACGAATAGTGATTATAGCAACAGGTAGTTACTTATACTGTAGAGTTATACTCGAGACCTGCTTTGCTGACTTACTTCTCGCAAGCATCTATGGCCATGTGTCTCCATAAACTGCTTAAATTTTTTTCCCACCGTTGCCGGCGTTCTTTGTAGCCAATTTAACGCCTCCTGTAAGTTAAAAAAATATCAAAATTATTGAAGTATAACACCGTAATACACAAAAGCAATCTTTTCAAGGTTTAACAAAAAACCTTTTTTCAAACAATTTCGTTTCAGCTGTTGTCAGACACTGTTTCTTTTTTTTTTTTTTTTTTTTTTTGTAGCACTTCTTTCTTCTGTTTTTATTAAAGGCTATTTTTAAGGTACAAATTTCTGTCATAAAATTACGTTCTGCCGGATCCGCTTGCGTACGAAAGCACGCAAAAGAATTCGGGTAGCGTCTCATTAGTATAGAGCGCGCTACTAGCTAATAAAGTATAATGGCCGCGCTAAAAACTGCTTCCTGAACGAGATGTTAAATATAAACAAAATGTTATGAATTTCCAAAAATAATCGATTATGATTATAATGAGTGTTAAATATAAACAAAACATTAAGAATTTCCAACAATAATTGATTACGCTAAATGTAAGGAGCAAAAGGTATTAAGAAATTACGCGAAGTGTAAATTACAGTAAGCCACACTGAGCAAAAAAAAAAAAAAATGAGACAGTTCTATATTCTGTAGTTCCTTTCTACTGGGTCGTTTGAAGAAATTCTAATTGCGTTTTTCAAGTCTCGAAAGCGCTACTTATCATATGTATTATATTTATTTATAGCATTGTTCCAATATAAATATTTTGAATCAAAATCGGACTTTTTCTGAAATGATATGCCAATTGTTTTTCCATATTTCGTTTCTACGACTCAAATTATGCTAAAGTGCCAAGTTTTGTAAAAGTCGCAAGAGCAGTTTTTAAAAAATTAGTTTTCAGAATTTTAGCTCCTCAACGTTAATTGAATTTGATACATATTTACTAATCTCTCTTTTTTTCGTTTAAACTTACTTTACACACTTAGCTTCTTTCACAGTTCGAAATTTAGCCTTAATAAAAATATAATTCGCACATTTTCCATGATTAATTTTTAAAATTCATATTTTAAAATACTTTTTATAAATTTTTCGAAAACCTTTTTGTATTATAATCTATAAAATGTTCAACATCATCTTAAAGTAGATGTATTTCCAAGCATACCTGCAAAAAATTAGAGTTCTTTATTCAAAATTTCCTAAGATATACGTGAATTTACACATTGGCGTGCTTTGAAATTTGGCCTATTCGTTACAGGCGATGATAACGGCAAATGTGGTTTACGCAGTTTCTTAAAATTATTTGAAAGTAATGAACGTGACCTTTTTTTCCGCTCGTATACAATAAAAAAAAGGAAAATAAGTTGCTATAAATTAAGAAGTTCGCGAAGTGAATTGTTCTTGGGCCAAACTGAGAAAAATGCGCCAATATAAATTTTAAAATTTCTCCGTAAATTTCGCGCCAAATTTCAGAAAATTTAATATTTAGCATAATTTGAGTCGTAGAATCGAAATATGGAAAAAAATGGCATGTTATTTCAGAAAAAGTCAGATTTTGCGTGAAAATAGCTATGTTAGAACAATGCTATTTGAATCTAATAGATATCCTAAGCCACGCTTTCGAGACATGAAAAATGCAGTTTTAATTTCATCAATCGGCCCAGTAGAACGGGAGATATAGAACTGCCCCTTTTTCTTTCTGGCGCACTGTGCATTCCGATGACCTAAGAGATCACGTGATTTATGTCATATTAATATAAACAAACTGTGTAGATTATCTCAGAGATCACCTGACATATGTGTAGCTAATGTAAATAAACATAGTTATTCTTCCTCCTTCTCTTGCAGAATGTATCTCATTGCTTAATAATAACATCTGATACTTAATAACTACCGAAAACGATCCTTAATAAATTTCACAACAAAAAATTTTAAAATAAAGTATACAAAAATTTTAATCTAAATTCACAGGTTTTGAATCTTAAAGAAAGAACTCCTGGCATTCCCGCTGAGCTGTTAGGATTTCACGTCAGCTGTGTTTAATACCTTGACTGCCACTTGCATCACCGATGATTCACAGCGGATTTATTTTTCGGAGCCTAATGCATCGAAATTAATTCACAGGTTTTTTTATCGCTTGAAGTCATGCGAGTTGCCGGTGCTTCACAAACGCACAGATTTATACGGTTAAAATTACTTCTATGGCATCAGAAAGTTGCTCCGTATTCTTGGTTTTCGCTTTCTGGAAACGTTTTTTCGTAAATTGTTGAATGATTTTAATATACGTAGGTTGTCTGAAAAGTTTCCAACCTAACAAAGAAAAAACATATTTTTTCTCCAAAATTACCCTTATGTTTGGACGCAGTCCCCTTGTAAGCCTATACATTTCTTCCAGCGATGATGCCATCCTTTTAACCCACTCAAATAATATGTAGAATCTTTCTCTGTAATATCTCCTCATTTGACAAAAATCTTTGTCCTCCAAGTGCTTCTTTTAGCTTAGAGAAGAAAAAAAAATTCACTTGGTGCAGGGTCTGGCGAATAGGGCAAGTAGTCAAGCAGTTCAAATCGCAAGTCATGGATTTTCGCTATTGCAACCGCTGAGATGTGAGATGGAGCACTGTCTTCGTGAAACAAAACTTTTTTCTTTTGCAAATTTTGGCCGTTTTCCCGTAATTTCTGCTTTCTGCTTGTCAAGTAACGTTGCATAGTATGCTCGAGTAATCGTTTTCCCGCTTCAAAATAATCTATTGAAATAATCACATGGTTGTCTCAGAAAACTGTTGCCATTTCTTTCCTAGCAGAAGGAACAGGTTTTGGTATTTTTTGGAGCCGATTCTTTCTTTGATTGAGTTTTTGTTTCTGGGCTGTAATGGTGAATCCAGGTTTCATCTACAGTGATTGATAGTCGAAAAAACTCCGATTTATTGCGCCGCCAGAACGGTGCAAATGTTCATTTGGACATGTCTTCAGTCCAAAGTGAGCAAATGCAGCACCCAACATGCAGCCGGCTTGCGCATATCTAAATCTTCGTTCAATATGTGGCAAACACGTTCTTTGGATATGCTAATAGCCTTTGCTATCACTCTAGCATTGATTCGATGGTCATCAGCCCCAGATGGTGGATTTTAGCGATGTGTTCTTCAGCAGTTGCAGTTTTTGGTCGTCTTGAACGTTCATCGTCGTCCAAGCTGGTACGCTTTTCTTGTTTAAATTTAGCTGCCCAAAGTTTTACAGTAGTAAATGATCGTACAGAGTCTCCATTTACTATGTATAACTCCTCTTTAATCTGAATAGGTGTATCACCTTTAAAAAGCAGGTATCTAATGGCAGCACGATGGTCGATTTTTTTTCTTTTTTGCAAAAACTGTCACATCAAGTCACAAAAGTAATTGTCAGACAAAAATTTCGTGTTCAAAATAGCTGAAATTTTGATTGGTAGCTATCAAGTGATGCCCAAATAGTCCCCCCACTTTTGTTAACTTAAGTTGCCATCTGAGTATTTAGATCGGTATCTTTTCAGACAGCCCTCGTATATTTTGCTGCAGTAACTTTTAAGTAATTGTTATTTATGTGGAAGCAAAACTATATTGATGAACTTTATTTTCAGGATGAATTCAACAAGAAAACTCCTAACAGACGTAAAACGGCCTAACAGAGTATTTTACCCGATTTTGGTATGGTAGTCAGCGTGCTAAAATTGATATCCCAGCTTTGGCATTTCCTCACTAGCCGAATGCTTTAAACGTACGCGGGAGTAAAATATTGATCCAAAATTATAGCTTATATTATTGAATGCGTAGTCTTAGACTACGTTACTCGCGACTGAATTTAAGCGACTGTTATTGCTTAATTTACATGTCCACAATGTTTTGTTTGTCTGTATCACAAGTCATGCCATTTATGTTTAAAGACTAAATAAAATGCTATTTAAAACCTTCTCCTGCGTTTCTGAATTTTAAGTTTTATCGATAACTCGCTATCTTCTTTAGTTGGGTCTGCAGGACTTACATCTAATTTCTAAATCAATAGCAACTAGGACATAGACCCTGAATAGCAACCCTACAGATACTTACTTCAATGCTCATTTTCTTGAAATCTTCTGCATTGATAGCCTCAGAGAGGTAGTAAGCAAGACTCTAGACAAAATATATTACTTTTAATTGAAACTTTTAACATTAAGATTATTTCATTGAAATAATTTAATTAAAAAAATTTTAAACAAGCTAATTGTACAAATGATTTACTCGCACAGGTACAAAGAAATAGAAAACTATTTAACAGGTTTCAATATTAATTTAATATTGGCAACTTTGAGCTTACCTGAATAGCTGCGGGTACATCAGCACTTATCACGTCACTGCTCGTGGTCAACAGAGAAGAAAAGTCTCTGTAAACATCATCGTCAAATCCTGAAATGCAAAATCATTATTACTGTCATATTCTGTTCATGAATGTGGTAAACAAAACGATCATTACTTTGAACTTGTAACTTGTAACGAACTATGTAACGAATATTTTTTTTAAAATTTAATTTATCCTTAAAGCAAGTTTTAAATATTTAACGAGTTTGTGCAATGAATGTTTTAAATAATTTTAAATTTAAAACAAGTTTTAAATGTACAACTGAACTTCAGTCACAGAACTTCAGTCAGTAAGTATCTGTAGGGTTGCTATTCAGGGTCTATGTCCTAGTTGCTATTGATTTAGAAATTAGATTCAACAGATCCTCTTAGTTAACTAACAATTTCTGAAACACCGGAACCTTGAAAAAAGACATTAATGTATCCCAAGTAGCACGGCAACATCGCAATGACGTTGCAAACTCGTCGCGGGTCATGTTGCAAAAACGTTGCAATATGTCGTCTTTAAAACGCCCAGATGTCCGCGAAACTCCACTGTTTTGCAACCGTTGCAAAGATGTCTTTATTACGTCTTTGCAGATGAGGTTTTTGTCGCATAAACGTTTCTATTGCGCCTTTCTCAAGTTATATCTTAGTTGTGAAAGAATCGTGTCACGACGTCTAAACAACGCTCAAATGTTTGCAGAATTCCACATTTTTGCAACAGTTGTGAAAACGTCGTTATTATATCGTTGTGTTACATATTGATTTATGCAGAAAAATAAGCTTAATAATTAATATAAGCTTCTTCGTTTTTAAAATTTTGTATTCCTTGTAATTTTGTAAAATTTGAATATTTTATCATTTCTTGAAAACCAGAAGATAATACAATTGTTTTCTCTGTAGAATAAATATACATAATTTTAAAGAGGCAAATATTCAAGAGAAATTAAACCTTACGAGCCTGATACTACATTGTAAGCGTTCAGTATAAAGAATGATTAATTTGCATCCTTAAAAATAACTGTGATATTTCATTTAACACGATTCGCTTTTTAACAAATATACTGTGTTAATATAAAACACCAGTAACAATATATATTAGTTTTCAGCAGTTTATTATGCGATAAGAATAAAAGTAATCTTACAAAACAATTACTTTATTTAATCATAAAGAAAACATATAAATTCGAATGAATTTACTTTCGAAATTAATCGGACAGCTTTCTGTACTCTTCACACCCCAAGTATATTTTTATCAGTATTGTTTTAAATACCTTTATACTTCCTTTAATTTTTGTGGAAAACCATGTTTAAATACGTTATAAAAATATCTGAATGAAAACTAAAAATCTCAAAATTTAAAAGTCTAAAATTTTTAGAATTATACCTTTTTATAATCATTGCCATATTTTCACATATGGATAACTAACTAACATAACCTTGAAAAGAGTGCTTTTTGGATAAGCATGCATGCAAGTATTTCATCCAAAATTCGATCAAATTCAGGAGCTTTCCTCGTGAGTTTTTAAATGAAATTTTCTCTCAAAATACTTTAAGAGGTATGGGAAATATTTCAAAAAATATGTAGTCCATTTAATCTAAAGTTATTTTTGCATTTTTTCACTTAGGGTAACAAAAAATTTCAGAAAATGATTAGTTAAAGGAATTAATCTATTGCAGACTGCTATTTTGTTAGTCTGGTAGCTACCTGGAAGATTTCTAAGAAATTATCATTAAATATGCTATTATTAACCAAATCTATCATAAAGCGACAAAATGGGAAACGTTATAACATGTAACAATAATTATTTCAGAATTTTAATTCAACGTTACTTCTAATTATATATTATTCGTTAAGTAGCCTTAATTATTTTCAATACTTTAAACTGTATTTTTTTTTAAATAACTTAAATTCGAAGTTACAGCTATTTAAGATTTCATCATTTCTTTTCTTAATCCTTTAGTATGTAAATGAGAGTAATTATGAAAACAGTGGTTATTATAAATATATAACAATAATAGTAGGTGTTAAGTAAATAAAACTCAATGAGACATGAATAAAATTAAAGCTATGTATGTGGATAAAAAAAACGCTTCAAATTATAATAATAGCATTATTATATTCTTTTCTGTTAAATCTCAGAGACAGCTTTGCAAAATAGCCATATCATTTCAAAGATATTAAATGATTACTATAAAAGCTTCTTTAGCATATATTATGCGTAAACGTTTTTTCTTCTAATTTCAAAAATAACGATATCAATCAAAATACATGCAGTAATAAAACGCTTTAACAATGTAACATAAAATGGTTAATTGTAACCACAAAAATGTTAGTGTTTGTTTAATGGCAGCAATTCATTAAATGAATAACTGAAAACGTTCCATTTGAAAAGTGTAATATTAATCGAAGACTATGTAACTGTAAACCCTTAACAATGTAACACTAAATGCTCAATTATTCACAACTAAAAAGTTAAGTTTATCCATTATAAAATTTTATTTATATTGATCTTAGTAGCTGAGTAAATGCACAAACTCCATCTTAAAGTTAGAGCAATATTTTAAAAAATAAAATTCATCAATGAAAATTTCGACGACAAATTTAGTAGAGCATTTCATTGTGAAATATTTAAGTTTCAGAAAATTAAAAATGTTTCCTATTTTAATTTCAGTCACCTGAAACTAAAATAAAAATGTTTCCTATTTTAATTTCAGTCACCTGAAGCGTTTATGACAGTATCAGTTTAATATTTTGAGATTTTAATTTTACTTGTTTATTAATATAAATTCAATAGTTAATAATTATGGCGAAAACATTTTATTTTAGTTTACATTTTGATAAATTAATTGTAGAACTTTAAATATATATAATTTACCAATACTACTGCTTAGATCAAAAACATTTTAAACTTAGTTTTCTTTTTATCTAATTAATTCGATGCACGTAACAATTCTTAATCTGTATTAAAAAATTATTGTAACATCTAATATTATAACTTCAGGAAAAAAGACTAGTTTACGGTCGTTTGAATTTCGTTAGCGGCATTTCGCTTCCAACATTAATAACTCATTCACAATCAGCTCAAAGATTATAAAGTAAAGTAAACAACATAATTTTTCAAAATAACATCATTTCAAGTAAAAAATATTTTAAAAGATAATTTTTTTAGTTACAAACAGTAATTACCTCTGCTAACACACAAGGGCAATAAACCTCATCTTACAAAGTATCGCGCTGGTTTTATGAATAATGCACAATTACAGTTAGCAAACATAACTCATCATAATTTTGCTAAATGCAAGTGGCATTAGGAGAATAAATATTATTTAAGATTAACTCATATCTATCGCTGTTGTTAATTTGTCTGTAATTGTGCCTAGTGAAGACAGTTCCTACAAACACGTCTCTATATTTTGTCTGCCAGTCTGTCTCAAGCACTCAAGTGTCTTTTCAGTTGGGTAAACAAATATGAAGGATCTGTTAGTTATAAGCTGAGATATATTCTGTTTTATACGAAATGGTCACTAATATGGCAGGAAATAAGGTTCAGTCTGGAATAAAAAGAAAATTGCATTCAGTTCCTTCCTGGAAAAATCATTGAATCATTCCTGGGAATGAACTGCTCAATGAAATAGTTGTAGAGTGAAAGTACCTACATTTAATGAACTTTAGGATTTTGCTTTATTATGATTTCAATAACGGTAAATGTAATTTCCGTGCAGTAAGTTACATTTGAATAATTTAATTTTTAGCTGAATTAAATGACATTAAAGACTCAGTTTTTCAAATGATAAATTTAACAAAATAAAACTTAGAATTTTTGCACTGTATGTAGCAAAATTTTTCATATTATGTCAGCATATTAATTAAAATAAATTCGTACCTACTTCAAAAATAAAGTCGAATTTTAGTAGTGAAATAATTGCTAACATGTGATTTGCAAAGAATTAGATTTGCATTGATTTTGAAAATATGATTTTTTTTAAATATATAAAATGCATAAATTAATAACTTTATAGATAACTTTTTAGATTATTTTCATTTTTAAATATTTTGCTGCAATATTTATAAAAAATATTTGAGGTATTAATTATTTTAACAAAATTTTAAACAATAATTTAACACTTATTTTTAGTACTAATTAATTAAATTTAATAATACAAAAGCATTTATATGAAATTTATATTTTATTAGATGAATCTACCTTTGATTAACATATTTAAATGAAATAAAGTAATGAAACACTGTAAAATAAATCTATGCGGACTTCAGATTCTTGAAAGGGCAGATTTAATCTCTTTTCATTCTAAAAGTAACACTGATGGACTATGAAAAAAGTGCTAAAACGATCACGTCTAAAAGAACGACGTTTCAACCTCGTCGACAAATTGCCAAGATGCAACGGCAAATATTTTGCGTCTTCGCTGCGTTGTAAAGACGTCGTAAAAGTTACCACGACCACTTTGCAACCTCTCGGGCCAGTTTGCAACGTCTTTGATACGTCATGTGCTACTTGGAATTTTACCCTCAGATAATAGACATTCCTAACAGAGAAGAATTAGAAGTGCTGACCAAAATTATTTTTAACAGATAGTCATTTTTAGATCATGTTTTTTATATCATGAATAAAAATGTTCTTTTATGCATAGACGAAAGGAAGACGAGAATTTAAACAAGAGGAAGATAGGGAGTTGTGAAAAATATGATGCTGTGATTTTTGGATAGATATTTTACACTCAATTTACTTGATGTGATATTCTTTCCTCCTAGCTTATTGTTTTATTATAAAAAACTACTTCTTTAGGACATATAAAACAAAATCCAAGATGGTCAGATGAAGAGAATACGCATGTATGGGAAAATAATTGTTGAAGTAATCAATAAATGCTTATGGGAGAACATAAGCAAAGCAATAATCTGCCTTACTTCCTCCTGCGCTCAAAGTTTTACCATATCACCAGCATCGTGTTTCCATATAGGCTCCGGGTCTCTCTTCTGACTTCATTTGCATGTTGCATCTAATACTGCATATTATCCTCTTACCAATTATTTAATAACTTTAGACTTTTGATCTTCTCTCGCTTTAACAATGAGTCTCAGGATGTATGTATTGAAGCAGTTTTTAAATATATAAATCTTTCAGCAGGGCTGAGAGGGTAGTGGATCAGCTACCCTGCCAAAGGCTCAAAGGTAAGGCGAATGGGGTTGCTAAAGTTTCTTGAATTCTTGTTGGCTGTTATAATGTTTTTCTACTCTTGCAAGAAGACTCGAAAGATGAAGGACACTTCAAATGTAAAATGTGTTTCTCTTTCTAGGTAATACAAAGTTAACTTTCTAGGTACTGTTGACAGTTTCGGTTTATTCATTACTGATGTGTACGTATCTTCATAAGATCTGGTTCTGTTTGGTACAATATTATATATTATGTTAATTTTGTTTTAATTTATGAAGCCTGGTGCGAAATATGATTAAGTATAGACCTGCAGTCTTGAAAGAGATCTGAGTAAAAACTTGTTTTTCACAAGCCGAGTTCACTTTAAGAGCGTTAGTTAATTTTTAACCACAACGCATTTCCAGAAAATTATAGATAAGGTATATTTTGAAGAATTTAAAATAAAGTTATGTTGATATTAGGTTTTTCGGGATTAAAACACATGAAAAATCAACAACTGTGTCACCGAAATTCGAACCGCAGATCTTGAAATCGATAGCTGGACCTGCTGCCAGTTACACTCCATCAGCAAGCCCAAGGGAATCGATTAGTTTCGAATGAAACTGACAAAATATATTTTAAGTTAGGGCTGTAGTATAAATATGAATGAGTGTTTGTCACAGAAAAACAGAACAAAGCAATCTTATATGCATTTTACCTCCTTTTGCTTTCCCAAGGACCGTAAAAATGAACATATTCCACAACGTCGATGCTTGAGAAACCTTCACGTGCCCGACGAAAACCTAATAGTAGATTGGGTACGCATATTAATAAAAAATATTAATTCAAATAGGTATGACTATTAATTGAAATAAAATGGTAAGTTACAAATGAACTTACGTCGCACAACTGGGAGCAAGAGCGCATGAGATAATCAAAGAGTTCTTTCGCTGTTTTAAATTTATCATATGGAATTCGGTAGTTAGCATAAGTTTTCTCCATTTTCCGAATTCTATTACCAGCACTCAACACGAGCTTTAACAAAAAGAAAAATCTGAATTATTATTTCATAAATGTTACATTATTTATAATGGTAATACATTAGAAGATAATTTCCTGATTTAAGACTGAATACCTTCTTGGACGACGTTCGGACTCATGTTCATGTTTCGTATGGGAATACCATGGAAAATCTAAAGAGACTACTGGGAGCCAGATTAAGAGGAAACTATTCATATTCAATACCTCCCTCCAATCACCGAGCAATTTAAAATAACCGAATACTGGTAGTTCAACTCGGTCTTAGATCCTACCATGACTGTTTCTAAAGATGTTTCCATAAATAACGCAAATACGAGCCACTTTGCTTTAGAAAATCCTCCATAAATGTATCTTTTGCCATAGGCAGATAACCCTTGTGTGCTTTGCCATATCCTGGTAAAAAATAAACAAGCAATCCACATTCGGTGCCCATATTCAGTCCACCCACTTGTGGAATTACCCTTAGTAAGAAAATTTTCGTTTTTTCATTGAACAATACTAAAGTTATGCAGCTAAGGAAAATGAAATTCGAAAATCAGCCAGAGAACAACACAATTTTTAACAGTATCTTCCATAAAAGATGTGAGATAATGCTAAAAGCCGTATTATCTTTTTTCTTTTACTCAAATTTTGAGATAGCAGGATTTTTATGGATCTTCCGAATGATCATTTAAGTCAACAGCGAGAATGATTTTCTGTTCAATAAAATCTTTTACAAACAGAATCACAGTAACTGAAGAGCCCTGAAGTTGACAATGGTATCTCAATTGTTTATCGACTACCTTTCCAATTATCATTCAAATCAACAAGATTTATTTTTGTTAAATCAAAATTCTTATAAAATGGGTCACAGGTGATCGAAATCGTTGAATTATTGGTGATGAATTCTCTTTGGCTCTCAGGAACTAGAACAAATTTGCCTTGACACTTAAATAGTTACAAAGTAAAACTGATGTTGAAGAAAACCCACGTGCTCAGAAAACCTCAAGAGCCCAAATTTCACAATAATATTAATTTATCATTTAAAAAGATGCTAGCTTTTATTATTTCGCTGATACTATTTTGTAATAGTTAAAAAAGAGTTTATAAGAGGTTGAATGGGTTATCGTTTAATCAAACCGACCATATTTAAAAGTACAAATTGCTTTCTCAACTTTCTTATATATATAGTGTAAGGATCTATTATGTTAATCTAATCAGTTTTTATGAATTAGATTTTTACTGTCACTCCTCTTTCCGTTTCCCTACCACAATGCAAATCAGGCTGGAGAATATAAAAGGTGAGATTTTCGGATTGTAAGAGATTGTGTTTCTGCTTCTCGAGGTCACTCTACAAGGTTCCTGCTCAGATAAGATTTTATTCCTCGGCGTTGCATTATATTATAGTTGCCGCTATTTAAATTGTTATACCGATAAGAAGTTTGAGCCAACTTTGCGTTAAATTAATTGTGTTGCCTTTGGCTACTACGCTTAATTTTAAATCTTAAAACTGGCTGTTACTTTAAGTCACATCGCCACAAATGATTGGCTGATTTTGTCAAGCTCGAGACTTGCATTTATGTTCCAATTCTGATATAATAAAAAGGTTTGTTAAACCTTCTTAAGACTTTATAGTTCTTTTCAGACACAGAGATAATTTACTCTACGTCTACATGGAGCCTGAACTTGGTTTAAGTTAACAAGAATGCCAAAATCTGTGATACTTTGAGAAACTTCAGAAACTGCTTTGATGTAAGACACCGATATTGGCAAGATTTTATGAATCATATTCATCAACACCTTCAACAATCTTTTTTATAGTTAAATTGACGGTCTTATTTGCAGAAAATCATCCTCAGTATGTATATCCGTACGTCCATTTTTAAACAGTGCACGTCGTCTTGCGATAGCCTTGTACTAAATTACTTTATCGCCACAGACTTAAAGCAAATGAAGATTAATCTCAATGAGAATACAACCACTTGCTCATAAAATACAACTACTGACCGAGCTTTCAATTTGTATGCCACTTCTAAACGACACGTCATATTCACAGATCCCTCGCATAACGGCGATATGGGAATATAGTGCAGAATCGACAGTCTCTTTGCCGGTATAATCTCGACACAGCAACTCAAAAACCGATTTCGACTGATATCGGTCTCAAATTGATGCCGGTTTCAATCTAACGGTGCCAAACCTATGACTTTGTCAATTCTCTGCAGTTTTCGTCTTATGTCGTGACAATCCTATATAAATATTACTCATCCGACATAATTATTGGTCTCTAAATACCATGATGAAAAGTTATTCATGTTTTTAAAGGAAGCATAGGCAATATTATCAGCGGCCTCATTAAAATACCTTTTTTGACAAAAGTTCCTGAGTAAACGCAACTTATATTTTGACATACCTACGATGCATATACCTTAGAAAGCCCTTTCCTGCCTCTGCTATAAATATTTAGGAAACGTTTACAGTAAATTTCATATATGCACGCAAAAATAAATAAAAATAACTATGCCTTTCGTAATATTTCGTATAGTTACCTGAGGAGGAAGGGGAATAGAAAGATTTAGAAAAATTCAGTATAGAGCAATTTGTAGACAAAAATTATATAAGCACATTTATTTCAACAGAAATGTTTGTGTTATTTATAAGAATGTCATGACCATTTTGCTTACTTTAGCCATTTCAGTCAGAGAAGCTTCTTTTTTAAAATCTCTGAACCGGTCTCTGCACACTTGAAATAATTCTTCATCGCTGAGTATTCTGCCGAAAAATGCTATCATAGTTGCTTGAGAGAAGTAATCGATACTTTCTGAATGTTGTCCGCGGAACATCTGAATATCAGAGAATAGAATTGAAAAATATTGAAAGCAAACAATTTAATAAATAAGCAAGAAATTAGATAATAAATAAGTCTGTTAAACATTAAAACATATTTCGTTTTTTGATTTATAAGGTAATTCACTGGTCTCAAATTGGCGGCCCGTAGGTCGCATACGGCCCCCGAAGTAATTTTATGCGACTCGCGAAAACATTTCGGTTATGAATTTGTTGCAAATACAGTGTTACAAATATTTCAAGGTTTTAATTATCTAAAGTCCAAATTTAAATTGTTTCCATTACCATTAAAAACTAACGTGAGTAACGCATCAGAAAATCAATAAATGGAACTAACTAATTTACAGTGCGATATAAATTTTATTCGGAGATATAAAGATACAGATTTGATCAACTCTCATTCATACTTAAAAAAAATATACACAGTTTCAGTTACGAAACTTTGCACTAAGAAATAATCGTTTTGTTTGAGAATGCACTTACGCGTAAACAGTTTTTTCCCCCACAGTTAAAAATTAACAAGAAAAAAAATCCAATTGACGGATGAGCATCTACAGTCTGTGATGAAGGTAATTCCTAGCAATTTTTGTCCAATGCTACAAATTTTATCAAAATCGTTAAGTGTCAAGCTGTAATAAGAAATGAAAGAAATTTATATTTATTTACGTACAAGTATTTATGCATCGAAAAGAAGTTAATAAACAAGAGAAAAAGACTAAATTGTCATTACTCATTCTCAAGTTTGATCCTACTTGGAAAGTTTTATCTGAAAATTTAAGAACGTTTTCACAATTTCTTTCCGTTTAAATTAAAATAAGTTATTTAATAATTAATTAAACTTGTCAGAACTATTTTAAATAAATTTCAGTCTGAAAATTTAATATTTAGCTCTCACTATTACGATGCGTAACCAACAAAAATCTGTTGCAGTTACCAAACGGAAGAGTCACCAAACTGAATAGAGTTACCAAACTGATGAGAAGAATGTACATTTAATACTTTCTTGAGCATTAGAACCGCCGCTTCTGCAAGCTGTTGAAAACTTGTACAAATTTAGCTACTAACACCGGAAATCTTGCCTATAACACTTTTTGCCTGATTAAATGTTTGAAGATCTCTTTATAGAGTCATTGGAACAGGACACGTGAAAAATGTGCAATGCCTTCGTCGAGATTCAAACCTTCGGATACCACCTGGGCGTGCTTTTCAGTTACAGTAGTACGCATGCACGTAATATGGAGGAAGAAAATAATAAGTCTTTTGTTATATAATATTGCTCCATGAAAATGATACATTCTTAAACCTTGCGCATATTTAATACATATATATAGGAGCAAGTTTCTAAACAACCTTATAGTATTACATTTTTTAACAACAAGGAGGTAGGACACATAAAGTCACAGTATATTCATCTTTGCGAATATTGTATTAAAATATATGACTATATAGCCCATGCTTACACGTAACTGACTTATCGTAAAATTTTTCATTATATTTCTTCTAGTAGTTTAAGGAAAGTTTTCTGTGTAGAGAACTCAGCAAATCTTATTGTGGAGAATACTTTTTTCTCAAAATTAAAGAACCACAAAATCATCCTGGTTTGAAATATTATTCTGCATTCTGATGCTTAGTTTCTTTTTCATCCAAAAGCAATCACTATGCCCTTCTACGAGCAGCGGCGAATCACATTATAGCAAAATTATTAGCCTGTACAGCTCGAAAGAGGCATTTTTTGCAACACCAGCTATCGTTGTGAAATGTAAAACTAGAAGCAAAATGCTACGTAATAAGCAAATTAAAGGTTTTATCGCTTAAGGTTAATTTGCTTCCAATTTGATGCAGTTTGCTTTAGATTATAAATAAAGTAAAAAAAATTAAAAACGAATTAAAAAACCAGATTTTTGAAGCTTGGAAACTATTAGCGATTCTTTATCATGTAAATGTAGAATTTTTAAAACTGTTATGCCAGTGGATATTATATTAATTACTTGGTGTCAATTACTAAGCATTAACAATTAAATTACTTATTTATAACAAGCAATAATTTTATGAATCCATACGGCTTATCCAATGATTACTGAGTAAAAAACGACCTGTTGTAAGATAGAGTGATCACATACAAATAAAATTCGATCTTACGTCTGTCATTCTAAACATGAAGTGATTATAGAAAGCCTCCCAAGAACAACGGAAATATGGGCATCCAGAAGGAAACAGCCACTCTGTATGTTCTTCCTGAAAACACAAAAGCGACACAAATTAAAGCATAGTGCTTTGGAACTAATATCACTAATAAATATCACTAATAAATCTGTATCACTCTATATCACTAATAAATGTAGCAGCTGATCGATGTAAACTTAATTTTAGTAACTGATGTAACTTAATAATGTTACAAATTTTTTCAATAATTTGCTTCACAGAATGCAGAATAGGCCTAATATAATCAGAATATGTCTGCAATGTATTAAAAGAAGAAGAAAGAAATGAGAGAAAGAAAATATGAAAAGAGTCAGATTTTTAATGTCGCACCAGAAGGTTTGCGATGGTTGTTTATGCACTCGCTGAGCTCGTAGCTTATATATCTGCTTTTGTTTACCTTCCTGC
>KK119248.1:75947-102565 GCA_000611955.2 Stegodyphus mimosarum | reverse complement strand
AACTTCGTTATTAAACATTATTTTCTTCGCACTTGCGCCAAATAAAACTCAACAGCAAAATTACAAATTTTTAAAAACAGCATATCTATAGAATTTCTGATACAATACTAAGTATTGTCATACAGTTTTTAGCCTAGAAAGGCTAATATTCTCAAACCACACTTCGTCTTCGAATCAGGTTTTTTTTTAATTCTCTATTTTATTTATTTTCAAAAAATAGTTCATGAAGATAATATTTGACAGCAAAATCCTTTTATTTGCGTTGCCATTTTTTATGTTCGCTACATTATTTTTTAAAAATAATACTTTAGGCAGCATTAGGTGGCACTATTTGAATAGCATTACGGTCAAAGTGATACGGACAATAAGAGTGATACTAACAAAAATGTGAGATAAGTCCTAGTAATCTCAAATTTCACTTTTTTTAGTTTATCTTAAATCTCCCTTATTGATACCTCGAACCCCGTCTAATGCTGAAAAGATGGAATGCTTATGCTTCTTCTTAATTTCAAAACACTCTAGCTACAAAGCGGGAGTTAGTACTGCACTCAATAAAAATAATTCGCTGAAGACGCTAAAAATATCTCTTCCTGGGAAAGCACTAAAGACTAAATGTCGTCTGTGTGGCTCCCAATCCTCCGACTACAATGGATTTATTACACAGGATGTGGAGAGCATTAAGTTTCTTGGTGCAAAGAGATGGGAGAAATCAACTGTGCTGTCACAGAAGGTAAAACCTAAATCTTCCACTTTCTAGCTTAACGCGACATCGCGAGACTATGCACAGGCAACTGCGATATTTCCTTATATTCTTCCCCTCTTAAAAGGTAAATGGGAAGAATCATGAGACCTAATCGACTCAATTTCAGCGGCAGTAATTCTGGTAGCGATGAATTATAGTTTCCTGCATTTTAGTTCCTATCTGCTGTTGATGGTATTAGGTACTTCAGAAACAGAAAACAGGGCCCTGACTCGGACTCAATCTAAGATACTTTCGGTTGCTAGTGGACATGTTTACCACTTATATTACGAGGGAACGCACGATGAAATGTAATAAATCGTTACAAAGTTTTAGTAAAGAATTTAATAATTCACAGACGTTAGTTCCATGAAATTGAAATCTACTAAATTTTTCTAGAAATTCAAAAAAATTGTTAAGTGGATGTCTGAATCAAATGTCACACCGATATAAGAATAGTCAACATATTTAATACTGTCATATTTACTCGCATATTTTCCACTATAGCTTTTAAGGGCAAGGCTATAAAATTTTTAAATACTCGTGTAACTTTTCCTTTTCTCAAGAGGTACATAAAAGGAATGTTAAAATGGATTTATTTAAGAAATGATCATTTTCATCTTACTACGAGGGTAAGTTGAAAAATAAGTTTCCCCTGTCGACTGTGGTCAGAGTTGTGTATGAAAGTCAAAAAATAGAATGAGACATTAAAGATATGACATACCTTTATTTTTCCACATTTGTACCAAGTACATTGAGACATTTGTCATATCGCTTGATAAGCTTCAAAAAGCCCTCCAGGAAAAAATCAGGGCTTTGCATATGGAAGAAGCGTTGAACGGCTTGTTTCACTTCAGTATTGCTTCCAAAGCGCCTTTCCCATGCGTTGTTCCTTGTGTGTCGAGGTCAATTGTCGGGGCACCCATCGTGCTGACACTTTTCTGTATCGAAGAATGTCGTGGATGATGTTTTGAGCTCGCTCATGTGAGATTCCAAGTTCTTCCGCTACTTCATCGATGGTGATACGCCGGTTCGCTCTAATCATGTCATCCACCTTCCTGACATTTGCATCTGTAGTGGCCGTGCGCGTCCGTCCAGCTCTCGGTATGTCCTCCACTTGCTGACGTCCATCACTGAATGTGCGACACCATCTCCGCACCATTTGCTTCGACATCACACCTGGCCCATAGACTTCCACGAGGCTTTTATGAATTTCTGTTCCTGATACTCCACGTGCCCATTCATGGCGGATAACCGCTCTCACTTCCTCCTTTGACCACGAATTCAAAACGCACCTTCTCTCCATACTTACCGGGGCTCAAATGAGAGGCTGGTCCCCGCTTTGCGCAGGCACTGCAACAGCGCCATCTGCTTGATTTGCAGCGACCTCTACCCAATGGTGTATCGGTGACTTACGCGTTTTCCTGCTGTGTCGCCTTTCGCCCATAGCCATTCAACGCTTCTTCCATATGCAAAGCCCTGAATTTTTCTTGGAGGACTTTTTGAAGCTTATCAAGCGATATGACAAATGTCTCAACGTACTCGTACGAGAATAATAAAATAAAGGTATGTCATATCTTTAATGTCTCATTCTATTTTTTGACTTTCATACACAACTCTGACTACAGTCGACAGGGGAAACTTATTTTTCAACTTACCCTCGTAATTGATTTATTCGTTCGTGGAGTTTGGGTAAATGGAGTTTGGCTATTGAAGCAATAATAGCGAAGAGCTTCCAGAAAACTGAAATAACTAATAACCATGATGATTCTGAAGGTCAAGGGATGCGAGAAGACAGACTAAACGGTGATAATGGCGACGGTCTGTAAGCTGTAGAGGAAAACACATATAGCAATTCTAGCAACATTGAATGATTTAAGGAATAGAGTATAACAGTGTACAACAGTAAGAAGAGGCGGCGTTTAAGTACGAGGAACAGAAATGAAGCTATCTTTTTAGACAGCTCTTCAATATTTCTATACAATCATAATGGAATATAGATTCCTTTCAAATAAATCATATTTTAATAGTTACAGGTAGTTTATCCATTATTACTGTTTATTTGGCACGTTCTTACTGTAACCGCGTCCTTCAAATTTAAATTATTCGCATAATTTTCCCCTCTAGATTTTGAGAGGATAAAATTAATAAGAAAAAAAGGGGGGTGAGAAGAAATGTGAATAAATACGGTATATCTTCAGCCTATCAGCGCCGTTTATATGTAAAGCAAAAGAGTATAGCATTTTTTGTTTTCACAACATGATATAACAACTAGACACATATATAAAATTTTATTTGGTTAAACATTAATTTATTAAAATATTTGGTTAAACTTTGTAACTATATATTATCTTTCTGAGTGTTATCACCAAACTTGCCTCAAAAACAGCATAACTCTCACACAGACAAAACATTTTATGAAGTCTAGTTCTTTAAAAAGAGTATTGAAAAATTATCTTCTACCCTTGTGAAACAAAACAAAGGCAGAAGAAGAGTGTATAAATCCCCTTTAATTCGAACACAAAAAATTACCCGACTTGGGTTTACCCAATCAAGTACTTCTGGCTTAACAGAAATACGTAACGTTGCACAATTTCAAATGTGGTAGATTAGCCTAAGGGCTCACAGAATAATTTAACGCACAAGAAAGGCCCTGGTTTATAGAAAACCGGCGAGACAAAGCCAAATGGCCAGAAGCCACAGAATAAAATCGCTAATAATCACGGCACAACGTAGCCTGGAATAGGCAGACACGCTCTAAAACTAACTTCCAAAACTCTTGCTTAAATAGGACTTCTTTCTACCTTAATCTGAATAAACGCTCGCTATCTCATTTACATTCTGGTATGAAAAGCATGGTTTAAAAGAGAGTAATATGAAAGTACTAAAACTTATAAACCTCACAATTTATTCATTTAGTTCCATACTTTCTTAAAGTGTAAAATTAAAAACGCTCGAAAAAAGAATGATAAAAGCAACGACTATAATAAATAGCTAATGAGGAATCTATTTATAAGTGGTGTAAATATTCTCATGTTTTGTAAGAAATCTCGACAACAGCAAGTAGAACTGAACAATGTATTTTGATAGCGCCTTTTCTCATTTTTGAAGTGGTACAAAGAGACAGGCAAGAATCTCTAAGTCAGCCCGAATTGAGATTAATTCTGCGATTGAATTTTATTGTTCATTGATTTGTTTTTGCTCTTTGGGCAATTTTGTAATTTGAGACATTTGTCTTGTGGTAAGGGGATTTGCTACGTTTTGATTGAGTTGTTTTGTTTTTCTTACTTCACTTATAAAATTGTCTAGTTATTTTTCTTATTCATAAATACTGCTATGGGCTCAAGCTAAAATAAAAAAAATTCTTTTTCATAAGGCTTGATTATATAATTAACATCGAAAAACTTAGATAATAAAATTTTAACAACTATGCACTAACCATAAAACCAATATCGAATATCTTGAAAAAGGTCTCCATTCCTAAAGGCGTAGTTGCTCCTGGCATTACCTCCCTAATGATGAGACAAGCACGAAATCAGATAGAAATTTTAACAGAATTACAAAACATATGTCAACCTACACGTATCATCAAGCATTTTACAAAATGAAATACAGAAAACAAAATTATTTGTAAGAATTATTTAACCAAAACGTTTCGTATTTCAAATTACATTTAGAAAGAAGATATATACTTCTAAATTCCTTACGTAATTAAAAAATATTCTAAGCTTTAAGAAAGTTAATGCAGATAAGAAAAATATTCAATATTTCAACATTTAAGTTGACAGATAACCACTACTATCAAGAGAAACAAATCAAAGAAATTATAAAAATTTTAACCAATAAAGATAGGTACATACTATATCATAGTAGTTATACAAGTCAAATATAATATCTCACAGAAGAAATTTGTTGTGTCTCCCAAAAAGGATCAAATTACGTGCTTGTTAAGTTAGAATACAGCGCCACCTATTATAGATGGAAAGAAACTCTCATTTGTCCACTAATTCCAGCTAAGGCAGCATATAGTAATACTGAATGTAGTTAATTACCGTTAAATAAGCTGTTAGTGTTCTCCTTTTGTACAACCTACTCATTTAGTCTAGATTTAGAGAAACATAGTACAAGCGTATTTAATCTTTTTTAGCATTTGACTGTTAACTTTTAAGTTATTTACGGATAAATACATTTTCTAAAAGTAACACAGTGCAAATTGAATAAAAACAAAATAATAATATAATTCTGAGTTTAAAATAATCTCACAAAAGTAAAGGGGTATCTGATACTCTAACAAGTAAAAATCAGGAAATTTGTACTTAAAGATTTTCAAATATTTTTTTACAACACGATGAGTTAAAATATTGTTACGAAAAATTCGGCGGTTGCGCCTGTATGTAAGCTTTCCGGCATAGCACTAGGGTTGCCATAAAATAATGTATGGTAGGGTTGCTAGATTGGTGACTTTATCGCCCATTTGGCGACCAAATTGGCGATATCCCATGGTCCAATCGGGAAGCTTCTAGAATAACTTCCTGTCGAGATATTTCTCGAAACGTGTGGAACCTAAAGAAAAACTATATAAACCCTTGCGTTTCTGAGAGCGAGGAGTGTGATTAGTTGTGAGAAGTGTGAGAATAGCTGCTTATTGTGAGTGCTAAGCTACGCGAGAGTTTTGATGAACGGAAAGCGATCGAGATAGTGCTTTGCCGTGAAGCTACTTTTACAGTATAGCTTGACAGTGTATTGGTGATTGTTCCACGGTGTTTATTATAAGTTTAGTGTTGCCGTGAAGCTACCTTTACAGTTACAGCCTGAAGCTGTGTTGCTGATTGTTTCAGCGTATTTATTGTAGATTTTCGACGCTTTTAATGGTAATTTTGGAACTGTGCTGTAAATAGTGATTCTTGTAAATAAATTGTGGTTTTTATTGTTCTGCATCGTGTTTTCATCGGATACTCTCAAATCCACGAACCCGTATAACGCAACAATATGGATTATTCTCTGCGGCATGTATTTAACTAGATTTGTATTTGTTATTTTTGGCAGGATTTTGCTCTACATTTATAATGTATTTCTGTTTCAATTCATTTTTCAAACAAACGTATTGATATTCCATTTCTACAAGATATGTAGATTGCGAATAAAGCACAAAACGTGTCTGCTTCGTAAAATAATGGCTTACATAACGTGATATATAAACGTACGTTAGCAATCAAACAGTGTTATACTTACGCTATGTGTGAAACTGTTAAATAATCATTCTCTAGACGAAGAGGACCATCTAATTCATGTTCTATTTCGAATATTGTTTCGTTTGTGCCACTAGTAACTGGACGCGACTGAAAATAATTGAAATATATAAGCTTTAAAAAACATAGGCAGATAAATACTTGTAAGAAAATTTTGGTAGGCAAAGCATATACAGGAGGGGTAATACAAGCAGTAACAATTAAATAACATAGAACAGTTTCATAAATCCAAACCAACTGCAAATACAATCCCTTCAGATATTAGCAAAATTCGAAATTGTATTTCTTCATTCATAATATCATAATTATTATTTTGACAAAGATTACAGAAGTAAAGTGTATTTCAATAAGAAGAAGGCAAAACACTTTTTTTGGTAAAATTTAGTTGTAAAATTACTTTTTGTTTATCTATTTTGATGCGACATTTATCAATTATTTATATACCATTAATCATTGCCATTTATTTACTTATTCATTTAACCCTTATCATTTATTTATTTTGATTCAGCCTATTTTAATTCAACCTATTTGACCTTTGTCAACCTATTTTGATTCCACCTACAAGGGAAATAAATCTTAAATTTTATTCAAACGAGCTTTTAAGCTGTGCACATAAATTTCTTTTTATTATTATCATTATTATTATTAGACATTAAAATCAAAAAAAGAAACTTATTTTTGCTTGCATAAGTGATACAATCTAGTAATTAGTAACTTCTTATATGGAGTCGGAATGCATTATATCTTCTTAGGGTTATAACTAGAACTTCTGCTAGTATTAATTAAATCAAGCGCCTGTCCTTGAAACTGGAATGTTGTAAATTTATGTAAATAATTGTATTTATCTGCAATTTAGTTTTTATGTATTTCTGTATTCCGTTTTTATTTATTTCATTAATGCATTTTCTATTATAATTTTATGCTTGTTTAATTTGTATTTTATTTAAGTTCCGATTTGGAGGCACTTATTTTGTTAACAAATACATTACCGAAGACAGCGTATTAGAATAACAGCATTCAATTGAATAGCAGAGTATACAAGAAGAAACTGAAGATATTTTGTACGTTAGTTCTGAATGAAATAAAAGCATCCACTGGCAAATGAATGCATTTTGTTAAAGAGCAAATTCATATTTATGTATAAATTAACTAAAAGAGGAATACAGAGGACACTTGTTTTCTAGTTTTTTATTAGAAAATCTGTATACCAATACAATAATATTCTCTTTATGATTATTATGTGTGTTATTTCTTAGGCACGTTTTAATCTCATTTGAGGGAAAGGATTTGCATCCGATTAATTTTAAACAGAAAATTCTGTTTACCTGAAAGAGGTATAGGTTGTTGTTCCAGAAGCCCCATTCAATGTCCCTGTGGGAACGATAATAGTTTTCGACCTAAAAAAACATTGTTACTTACATAATGAGAAGATCACGCTCTTCATTACAAGAAATAACAGACGGACAAAACACAACAATGCAAGTCATAAAAAAATTCTTCGTACTTCAATCCCAAGCTGACCCAGTCGCATTATCATTTCTACTGATAAACAGCAATTTCCTTTCTCATTTTCCGGAACTTCTTCCAGTGTAATACCTTCTACATCTGAGGTAGAAAAAAGAGTACAATGATTATAATATGAGGTAAGGAAAACACATAACAACTGCATCACTAAAAAACGCCAAAAACCAAAAATACTCAAAAGAAAACAACGAAACGTTATAATAAAGTGAACGAGATTATTATGTGACAAATTATTTTGTGCAGTTTAGTAGTAAATAAATAAAGGTATTCAATGCAAAAATTATCACAGAGGAGGTTAAGTTATTCAATAATGGCAAAGCACACGAGGGCTATCTGCCTAAGGGAGGGATGCCTTCGTGGAGGACTTTCTAAGGGAAACTGGCTCGTATACACGTTACACATGGGGAAAACCACGAAAGCGGCCATGCAGCCGCCCCGTTTGCGGGACTCGAACCTCGGACCGAACTACCAGTGTTCAGCGTCTTTACCGCTCGGCCGCTGGTGGGCCTATCACAGATGAGAGTGAAACCTATTGGTCACTGAAATTTTGCTGAAACTCTGTCAGGCTGTATCGAAGTATTGTTGCCGCGGTAAACGCTTTAGAAGTTGAGGGTATTTAATCGATGAAGTGTAATGATTGCTCGGAAAGCTTTTGCTCTGTCTCTCACAGGAACGGAATACAAGCTACAAGCTATAAAATCTAGTAATAGTCAATTTGGTAAAACTCTTTCACTTTTCGATGTGATGAAGTGTCGGTTAAAACTTTTGTTTCGAGGCATGAGGTGAAAATGGAAGTTTTCAACAATGCATCCTTAGCTTAGTTTAAAATGGTGAATTTTACATAAAAACTCTGCAGATGCAAAAGTTTTTTTTTTTCTTGGGCGGGTTTAAATTATTTTTTATTTCTGTTTCTTGTTTAAAAACGATTATATTACTATGGTCTTTTTTAAATAATGAACAGAAGTGCTTGTAAGAAATGAAAAAAATATTTTGCAGCAATTAATGTCAATAAAGAAATGAAGACATACAGAAAACACTGAAAATAATATTAATTAAAACTTGAGCATGGATCAGAAAAGTCGCGGGTATAAATAAATATCTTACGAACAGTTTGCCAAAGTCTCAAAGTTTCAGTTGAAGGAAAATATAAAAAAAATCTCAGCCTTCGGGCTGCAACAATTTTAGTCAAAAAATAACTTTTAGTAAAAATAGAGAAAGTTAAATTTTCGTACAAATCTTCTACGCGTTATAATTAATAAGTTCTTCCTTATTTTACAATAGATCTAGTGGGATCAGTAATTTTCATTTAATACAAGAATTTCGCCTTATAAGATTTCTGTAAAGGACAATTTAAAACTAATATTTTTATTCTAAATTAATACTTCTCTAATGTCAAAAGTACAATTTTTAGAAATCTGCTTTTGATGATTATTATGTATACTTTTTTTAGTAGCATTTGTATGAAATCCCCCTCTATAAAAAATTTTATTAGTAAAAATCTTGGGTAATTTTGATCCAACGAGGATGGATCATAGACTGAAGACTAATCTGGTTTTCTCGTGCCTTAAACTAAAATTATGCTTTGGGAAACTAGATGTTTTGTTATGCAATCTTTTGGAAGCGTTAAAGTAGAATATATTATTTTCATTGAATGAATTATTGGGTAAGTAGAATCCTCTTAAATACTTTTACAAAATTTACCATACCAGATTTACAGCCTGCATCAGATAACTATTTCATCTATAAAGTATACACGAAATTCTATGATACCTAGCTATAATGAATAAATGTTATATCTAGTATGATATAGATAGCTATAATGAATAAATGGTACAGCTTTAGTATGGTATAGATAACTATAATGAATAAATGGTATTGTTAGTATAGTGTAGCTAGCCGTAATGAATAAATTGTATAGCTAGTATGGTATAGCTGGCTATAATGAATGAATGGTGTAACTAGTATGGTACAGTTAATTATAATAAATGAAATAATACACCAGATTTATAAATGTACATACTTACATGACCTCTGTTCTCGCAACATTTGCTTTTAAATATATACTACAAGTTAAGTTAGAGAGTTACTTTGCTCCATTTTTACTTTCTTGTACGAAATAAAGGAAGTATTATAATCGCGAATAATTTCGAGTTTTTCAACGAACATATTCCTTTTGACCGTCTCCGAATTCATTTGAACGAGTTATTGCGTCACGTCTGTACGTGCGGACAGAATAAAGAACTCCTTTTAAAAAACGGATTTAAAATGGATTTAAAACTGCATTTTTGTGACGTCTGTACGCCCGTACCTACGTATGCATGTATGTATTTTACATAACTCAAAAATGATTAGCCGCAAAACACTGAAATTTGGTATATGGGAATTGTTATAACATCCAGTTGTGCACCTCCTGTTTTTATTGCAATCGGCAGCATCAAACGAATACATATAATTTTTCAGCAGCATATTGCTCGGAAATAATATTGGGATCAATTTGTTTTAAAAAGCATTTGTGATAATATATACACTGCTCGACATTGAAAATGCAACATCAAGAAGGAGTGGTCAGAAATTTATGCAAATCTTAGAGTAGACTCACGTCACTGAGTTATGCGAATGATGTGAAATTCGCAGCTTTCCGACGCACGTGAAGTAAGATATAAGGGAAGGAACTTGCAGAATGGGCAATATTCGTGTCGTTATTTCTGCCAGACGAATTATCGAAGAAAGTTGGTATTTGTCCCGGTGGATACGTGTAATAGGAGAGAATGCCAGCCGCCGTCAACGAAGGCCCTTCCAGCAGATAGACGATTTTACAAGGGGTATGGTGATCGGACTGAGAAGGGCGGGTTGGTCCTTATGTCAAATCGCAGCTGATACCCACATGGATGCAAGCACGGTGCATCAGCTATGGCGAACATGGTTGGAACAAGGGAATGTGGGAAGAAGGAGAGGTGCAGGTGCAGCCAGAGTGATGTCAGCACGCGTGGATCGACTCATTCGCCGACAAGCTGTGTCGGTCCCGCAAGTCACTTGTACCGCGATGTTGCAGCATGTGCAGGATACCCTGGATGTTCCCGTGTCGACGAGAACCATTTCCCGTCGATTGGTTGAACTTGGCCTGCACTCACGACGTCCGTTAAGAAGATGTCATTGACCTCACAGCATAGATGCCAACGTTTAGAATGGTGCCGGACTGGAGCGATGTGGATGACAGAATGGCGAAACGTCGTGTTTTTTGATGTATCACGCTTCTGTTTATCCATTGACAGAAGTTTATCCGCTCCATACGTGTGTGACGTCGACATGGAGACAGATCTAATCCGGCAGTAAGTGTGGAACGCCCCACCGCGCGACAACGTGGCACAATGGTTTGCGGCGCTATTGCCTACGATTCCAGTTCTAGTTCGTATTCAGGGCACTTGGATAATGTACTGCGGCCGGTGGCAATCCCCTACCTTCAGGGGCTGCCTAATACAGTTTTTCAGAAGGATAACGCCAGACCACACAGTGCTCCCATCTGCCAACATGCTCTGCAAGGTATACTGATGCTTCCCTGGTCACCGTACTCTCCTGACCTGTCACCAATCGAACATGTGTAGGATGTGATTGGACGCCGTTTGCAGACTCTGCTCCTGTCTCGTTCAGAAGACGAACTATGGGAAATGGTTGAAAGGGAATGGAGAGCCATCCCTCAGGACACCATCCGCACTCTTATTGACTCTATGCCTGGACGTGTTTCTTCGTGTATCGCTGTCTGCGGTGGTCCTACATCCTACTGATCCGACGCCGTTCTCGCTCTTTATTCTGACTATCATTTTGAAATAAAGATCACTTATTACTGCTTGCTGTCTCTGTCTTTTTTCCAAATTTCATCACTTTCTGACCACTCCTTCTTGGTGTTGCATTTTCAATGTCGAGCAGTGTATGTACACATCACATACCCTTATCCAGCTCTTATTTTCGAAAACATTGGTCGTAGTTATATACGTCCAGTTACAGAAGTATTTAAAATGAAGAAAATATTCGTATGCCAAATTTCAAAATTATTAATTTTGGATGCATAATGAAATTTAATTTTGAGTGCTATTTCCTGGTTCCTATATTTATATTTCGGAAAGTTTTATATTCGTAATGAAAAAATAAATTTATAAGAAGCTTGACTCCCGTTCGAGAAAAAGTGACCGGGGTATTTAATTTCAAAATTTGTAATTTTTGATATCATTTCCAACTTACCTTGAAGGATCAGTTAAAATAAATTGAGGTAATAAGATTCAATGAAGTGCAGCCAAAAAAAATGTGCGGAATTTAATAGGCCGTACAAGGAAGTCTTCTTGTGTCAACATCAGATTTTGTTAATAAGTGTTCAAGAAGAAAGTCAAGAAAAAGTATAACGAAATGCATTATAACCTTTCGCAATGATCTTCCTGCTTTTCGCTCCGATCGTTGTACTCTTTAGAGTCAGTTGATCTTCTGGATCCCTTTGTAGTTCAATGGTATCTGGTTCTTCGGATCCTGACACGACAGTCTGAAAAACAAAAAAGTAGTTGAAAATCTTCGTAAAATTTCCTCATTTTGAGTCCAAGAATACTTATGTATTTACATCTTTTAATTCCTTTATTGAATTCTTTCAAATGTAAAACTGTTTTTCACGAAAAAATTCGCAGTCTGTTCAAAAAGAATATTTCACCGGAAACGGAATTTTAAACTATGCTGCCGTAGGGAATAGACAGCACATTAATGAAAAGTCTTAAGGGTACCACTTGTTAAGTCATTCTCTGCTCTACAATACCTAAATTTAAATAAATACATAGCCTATTACATATTTTACACCATTAACTTGTATTGCAGTCCAAGAAGTAGAGATTATTTTAATAAAGACATAAGCACGATCATTTATTTATGTAATTAATGCTAGTGTTACTTCTTTTGCTGAATTAAGATTTGATATATAAATTATTCACCATGACCATGAAGAATAAAGTGCCCGTATTGGGCAAGACCTTGGCCAATTTATAGATAACAGCAATACATTGCGCAGCTCCATACCAGTTTTGATGGAAAATAACCTGGAGAACGAAGGGCAAATATTTCTTACCCCTCTGTTCTTGCGACATACCTCTTGAGGGAACTTTTGATTAGAATGACTTTTAACTGATCTTAAGCACAGTACATGTTAAAACCAGTCATATCTTTTAACAGATTCGAACCGAGCCCACAGGCTCCACTAACCATTATAATAGCGATAACTGGTGTAGATTTATTCCAGAAGAAGCATTTTAGATAGATATTCAATACTATCGCCTTCTTCAAACTATCGATTTAAACATTACCATTTTCTAAGCAAACCAATGATTATTGGAATATATTTAACTTCAGCAAAAGCATTTTAAGTTATTCAAACACTAACGCTTTCATCAAATTGGTGATCTAAACAGTATAATTTTAGAAGGAAATCAACGATATTTGGCATAGATTTTATTTTACCAGAAGCAGTTTCAGATATTCAAGAACTATCGCCTTTTTTTAAATAATCTTTCCGAACATTATTCCGTTCCTCAGCTACAACTGGCTAAGCTATGACTAAGATTATTAATCTGTTTCGCTTAATCAGCGTAGTATTTATTTGAGTGCAAGGTCTAATATAACTGAAATTCTCATCATTTCTAAGCGTAGAAGAACCTAATACAGTTGCTGTTTATTTTGTATCCTCGAGACTAAGCTTAATAGGAGAGAAAATTATTTTTCAATTAATTTATATTTTTTTCATTGCCTGTAATTCGAAAACGAGAAATTCAGCTAAAATATTGCTCGTCATATGCATATAAAGAGAAATATAATGGATTTACAAATCAGAAATTTAGCTGTAAGAACACTGTTTATCACTGTGAGAATTGGCACATTTAGCACATCTCTGGAAGCTTCCAGTATAGTATTTAAATTAATTAATACATTTACCCATTACTAGAAAATGAATGCACCTGATATTCAGTTATGCAATACCATTCTAAGTCACGGTATAATGTCTCGCTGTTACTGCAGAATCTGTGAAAAGAGTTTGTAAACTTTATATCCTTAAATATGTATCTTACAGTGTGTTTATTTTGTAGAATTAAATAAAATTCCTTCTCGCCCTATTAGACTAAATCGCTCTGTTTTAAATATTATAACAAATAATCCTAAGAAGGTTTAAATGGCCCTTTTATTTTTTCTTGAATTTAAATAGAAGGTGCAACTCGTGCTTACAATCAAACAATGCCCCTTGCCAGTACTTAAAATAATGTAAGTTGAAATTTAGATTCAAGGTATCGCAGTTGGAGACTTCCCAAACTCGCCTCCTTCAGCTGGTTCGCTAGTTTAATGGCGCATATTAACGTCAGATAGCAGAATGGCAAAACCTGGAATATTCATTGGCAAAAGTGGGCGATAGAACATAAACTGCAGTCGTAGCTACCAAGAGTTCGAAATCTAAAGCCCTCGACTTAAATACTTTTCAATCTAATTTGCATCCTTGTGAGGGATACGGAGAGAAGAAGCTATAGTAAAGATTTAAGTCATTTTAGTTGATTAATAACATAAAATACTGTAGTATATGAAGCGTGTAATCCTCTTTTCCATAATTTCTTCACAATTGTTTTCAATGGAATTTTAAGAAAAGAATTTTCATATTTTCAGCAGATGGATTCTGTAAAACCAAATGGACTCTTTATACACTCTGTTTCCTAGTCTGACAAAATTGCAACCAGTTAATTAATTACCACGCTTTCAATGCATGAGAAGAAAGCGTTTCTAAACGTGTTTTAGGTTCAAAGCTGGAGATGATATTCAAGAGAGAATTTACACGCTTTTTTCTATGCTTATTAATTACTTAAATCCAGAGCTTTCGAAAACGGATCTTAAGATCAGCTACCAAACAAAAGCTGCTAGGTTTGATGGTTAGTGGTTTCACCTTTTACAAGCGGCATCAATTATGAAAATTGTTGCTTGCTGGGTAGAAATGTTTACTAAATCTATTTCCATATATCATGCCCTTACCGAACATAAATACCAAGCAATGATTTTTTTCATTTTTAACAGGCCATAAGTATTAGAATAAATACTTTCAAATGGCTCGAAAACTCAAGGATTTATATGCCATCATTCTGTTACAATGAGCAAATATATATGAACAAACTAGTATGATTCCGAACATTGTTTTTCCATATAAGAATATTAATGTGATACATTTTTATAAAGTATACCTCTCCTAAACCATAGTTGGCAGTTATAGTCATAACTGTTGGATTTCCTGTCACAGGATCGCAGGTAAATAGCACACCAGCAACATCACAAGGCACCATCTCCTGGATGACCACAGCCATGGGGGAATTTAAACACTGACCATAACGCCTATTCACAAATAAATACAAAAAAATCAACGTATTAGCAACTTAATATTATGTAGCAAAATGATTATCATAAAATAATCATATAAATTATCATATAAATCACAATAAATATATATTCGTATTATATAATGTAAGAGAGCGGATTTACTGCGAAGAAAGGAAAGACCTTTTTCAAAAGCCTAGATATTTAATGACTATTAATACAAATCATCCTGTTAAGAGACTGGTTAATATAAAATTTAGCAAGATTTTATGTTAATTGATTTACGGGCAAAACTATAGACAGTTCACCGGACAAAAGATATAGTCCAGATTATCCTCGGGTTATGGCGTTTTCCCTTTTTTTTTTAACTGACATGATTCCTGAGCTTTGTTTTACGTTAAGCTCAGGATTTCTCCAAGGCTTTCTGTTTGTGATTCTGGCCAACCCGTAAACATAGGACATTTAAATATATGCTTTACATTTCATGATTTTAATTTTGTAACCCAGAGGTATTAGGAGGCAAGACAGGTAATTAGAAATTGTGAAGTAAATAGTGATTACGTTTTTATTAGGAATGCATCATATATTCGGCAAACTGGAAACGACAGCTAACGCAGCACCAAAATCATGGAATAGTGAACTCAGTCTTTTTTGATTTCCAAGTGCATTTTCGCCACAAAAGGGTATAAATAGTAGAATAAATACAAAGTATTTCACAAAGCAAATACAAAGAAAAATATTCTTCGGAAATCAAAAAGTAAATAATAATTTTCTTTTCACCTGTTTCAAACATAGTGTGCGTCATAAGAATACTGGGGACTTCTCTAATATTAGTTAATTTATACATAAATACATTAAAAATTGAATGATAAGATCAAATTACTAGTAACAATTCTTAAAATGTATGTTATTGACAAATTTAAGCGCTTGTAAGTTAGCTTCCCTGTTGTGAAGTTAAACGAATATTTACCCATATATACCCCCCATATACAAAAGAGAATAAAGTTGGTTTAGTCTTAATTTGACGCTGACTTTACAGAAAACTTCCACGTATTTCGAGGGAGATTTCTAAGAGGCCTTTTTAGTAAGAAGTAAATGTAGTTTGTGTCATTTGCTGAAATGCAACACGTAAATTGATGAAATGAAACAGAGTAATTATAAAAAAGGAAGCAACAGTTCTAATACCAACTTTCTTGTAAAATAAATATGAAGAGAATAAAATCTATTTTTATTAAAAATTTGGGCCTATTAAGAAACTATTCTATTTGCTATTAAGAAAAAAAAATAGAATAAATTGAAAAGAAGCAAAAAAGGGAAAAAGGGACTAAAAAAAGCTATCTAAGATTTTCAAATTGAACGATAGAAAAAGGAATCATTTGTAAAAATAAAGACTAATTGGGATCAGAATATATGCTCAAGAGTTTGCTTAAATAACATCCTTTTTTGCAACAAAATAACTAGATAAAACTCTCAACCTTTTAAACATATACATAGTTCACATATACATAGGCAATTCTTTAAAAAAAAATTACACTCATTAAAAAAAAGCCTTTAGAATTTCAAAATAAATGCCGACCTTTTATACTGTATTGCAACGAATCCGAATTGTGAAGCCCAGCACTTCTTTACGGCTTGCAGAATCTAAAAAAAATTGTTTTAGAGAAATTTAGTTTTCTATAAACGATAAACTCAATGTGGAGCTGAAAACAATATTACACTTCGCAACTAGCAGACATATAACGTGCATTAGCAGTGGGTGCAAAGCTGGGAGCAGTCGTAAAACGAGTCACACAGACAATATAAGGCTGTCAGGGAGGCAAATTAAGAGAACGTGCGGTAGAATAGAAATGCGCGTTCGAACTTCACGAGGCCGGAAGACAGCAAAAGTGTATTGCGACAAAAAATTCTTTCCTGAAATCTTGGAAGCCTATTATCTTAAACGTTTTAGTGTTTTTCAGTTTCCCGAGACTTGTTTTTTATTTTCTGGTGTAAGTGGAAGTACGACCGGCTAACAGTCTGGAGGTTAATCGAGAATATTAATAATATCTTCGGTTTCTTGGCTTCAAAAGAATTTCAAAGAGTTTTGTACTGGTGCCTGAACTAAAATGTACAGGACGATAATTCGGAGATTGTGTCACCGCCTCTCCAGTCACCCTGCAAGTGGTGGAAGATTGTCAAGTATTTTCTCCCTTCTCACTGCGTGCTTTCGTGGTGTATTTGGAAGCACGTCCAGCTAGCAATCGGGAGGTTCGAAATTCGAATCCCAACGATGGCACTAGTGATTTTTCTTGTTTCCTGTTTCGATAAATACTTGATAGCTATAAAATGTAATATTTTCAAATCATGACAGTCTCAGTTTAAGGTAAGATACTCGGAATATTTAAACGACTTTCATAGGTCTGCTTTTCCAGTAAACAACATAAAATCAAGTAGCGATTATTTTTACTACTTAAATTATTTAACTTTTCTTCCTTTCGCTAACACTACTACTGCCATGCAGCAGTGTGGATTGATGATACAACTGGAAAGCAGAAAAGATCCTTCTACAATCGATTTATACATGCGAAATTCGAGGGCGAATTACAAATGATTAAACCTTTGAATTTTATATGTGTCAACACTTTTGAGGAAAACGTAGGAAATTCCATTAAAGCAGTCTCCCTGTTTTAGCTGGTATTCATTGTCAGCATCACAAATCGATCATTAATAAATTAATCCTGAATTTAAAAAATGGCCGCTTGATCGGATTTCGTGAAATCAGGTGTAGTTACTTATCGTTACGCATATGGTCCGAAGTTGTAAGATTATGCTGGCAAGAAAGAATGGGTTTTTCAAGGAAGATTGCAGGAAGGAGCATGCAGTAGACTTCCGAGGAATTATGACATGCGAGTATCGAGAGATTGGCTAGGCAAACGTCACAGCACTTCATACTTCGCTGCATCTAACTGCATCTTGGGACTATAGTGACCGCCAATATCAAAAAATGACACTGATAAGAGCGGATTCTCGTTGATGAAGTCCATTAAGTCATTTAGTATGAATGAAACTTTCCACTAACAACGATTGCAGGACACCAACAGCGTGCATAAATTTAAGACTGGAGATGAATCATCTTTAATGATAAGATCTGAATTGTCTTGACAACCAGCGCAAACATGGCCCGTCCAGAGGTTGAATGCAGCTTTTACTGTCATACGCACCAAGGTCCATAAAAGTGTATTGTAGGTTTTAGAAGGCGAGTTCCAGAAGTACAAGCTTTCAGCAGTGCCAAGAAGTTCACTCAAGAATGAACGGTATCTAGTTCTTTTCTGATTAAACTGTGGCAAAGTTATATCCCCTGCACTTATGTACATCAACTGCGTCACTGTTGCAGGTTTCTGATACGTCATGGCTTTATTGAATTATCGCTAGTAATGTGTTTCAGTTCTTCTAAATGAATATAATCTACTATTTGCTAGTTCTTTAATACATTAAATTGAGCATAAAAGTAGTATGGATTAATCCAAGCAATGGGTCTTTATTTTTTTCAGTAATTTTGTTATTTTAAATTCATAACTACGTAGCTATATGCATACATCTTCGATGGCAGTTAAGTGCATGATATCACATACGATGAATCGTTTTTATATTTTTTAACCTTGTTATTTTAGTTTATAGTAACTTAGCTCTGTATACATCCTCGATAACAGTTACGTGTATGATATTACATATTATAAACACATAAATTAAAAAAAAACTGAAAAATAAGTATATAACGCAGTGTGCTGTAGCTGCTCTGTTTGATACAGAATACATAGTAATCGCTTTGAACTAATAACAATGAGATAATAATGATTTTCATTTAACGCTGATATGCTGCTATAACATTTAAAATGCATGATATAAACTGAAGTCCAAGAAAGCGTAAAATGTGAATGCATGACGATTGGGTCTTAACGCAATCAGAATCGCATACCTTTGAGAGATTTGGATCATTGTAGTAAGAACTATAAACTGATTATGAAATTTTGTATCAGTGCAAAAATACGAATTGTAAATTACTGATGTGTTTTTCACCTCCTTACGCGTTACATCCAGTTTCCCTAACAAACAAGAAATGTTTTAATAATCAATGGAGGAGAAATTATAAAATTTTAATCATCAAATATTCTTTTTGGCAAAATATATCATCTGGTCTTATAGTGCAGATCTTTAGTTATCTGAAGTTGATAACAAAGGCTGCTGCTGGTAAAAATCGAACAGGGAGATATAGTAATATATCAAGGGAGTCAGCTTTATGTCAAACTGTGGCAGGGCAGTTATTGCGTAAGAAGTTAGCCTTATTGGGATTTTTAATTCTTCATCACAGACTTGCGTTTGAAATACATTAGCATTCGTGAGGGATAAATATTATTTCTCTCGCGTTAACTGTTATAAAAATCGGAGAACAACTTTGTTTCAAAAGAAAAATGTGTATCATAGTTATCAGAAGCATTTATTTTAACATTTAGGTAGAAAATGGCCAAAAATACACGTATTTAATCGCAAATATTTCTTTTAATGCGTATTGAATGTTTTGAAAAATGTTATGATGCTTAAGCTTATCATATTTAATACTGATTAATAATGAGTATGGGGGAAATTGCTCCCATATCAGTAAACCTCATATCAACAAGAAAGGCTCTGAGATGCGTTTCATTTTCACCACCTGCTAAATGACCCTAAAGGGGATACTGATTACTAGCGGTACTAGATACGACTTTCACATTTTCATTTGAAATTCTTTCAGGTTGGATTATTTGTTATCTCAATATATTTGGTTACTGATGAACAAGTAAAAGGTGCATGGCATTACTCCCTAAAAATATCTTTCTTTTCATGGCAATGATTTTAGTTCAGAGGGGCGAGTTTATTTCAGTAGAACGAAAACACTCACTAAATTCCTCAGGCAAACTTGATATAATTGTACTATCTAACATTGAGAATGTAAGCCGGACATCCCATTCGTTGGATACTATAAAAATCAAACAAATATCATGGATATAGTTAGACCCAAAACCGAATTCACACGCGACCGCATTGCGACGATTAGTGAAATATAACACACAATTGAATAGTTGTTTACTGATACTACATGTCATTGAATAGTTACTATTACTATACGTTGTTGAATATTTGTTTAGTGTTAGGTGCTTTCAGTATAACATATATTTTCTATTTAAAATATACGAATTAATGCCAGCAAGATTATTACATACTTCATTCATTCCTGAGATGCCTAATAATGTATCCATCTGACCAGCGGCTGACATCTGTTCAGTATCTTCACCTGGATTCATTAATAATAATTATAATTAGTTTCCTGAATGTAATCTTGCTGCACATCAAAGCAAAGTCAAATGTACATATGTATTAAAATGTATGCAGAATATTGGTACCAGTGGCTGAAGATCGAACGGCAAATTTTCTCGACTGTAACTGTCCTCCAAAGGTTTTTCTCAGCGATATTTCTATAGCTTCTCGTATGCCTTTGGGAAATTCAGTTCTCTCAACTTCTTCGCAGACACTAAGTTTTAAATATGAAATAGCACATTACACGATATGTATGCAAACGTAATTATAGAAGTATAATTTAAAAATACATTATTAGAAAAAGTTTAATTACCTTTGACATACTTCTTTGACGTCTTCTGCTGAATTTCCACTGCTTTGAATAAGAAATAAAGTTCACGCATTGACATTAATATTATGATACGTAAATTCACTAAACGGTTTAAAAACAGCGAAATAGTAATAATTTTTAAATTTTGAAATCTTTCAATTAAAGAAATATCAAGCATAAAACACTGAAAGAATCAAAAGCATAAACAACTGAGTATTAAAGATTGGAATTAAGCTAAAAATGTTTTTTTTCTTGGATATTAGCCTTATTAATTTCTACCTGTTCTATATGTTATTCATTTCTGTTGTTCTGTATAGGCTCGGAAACGAAATGTAATGCGATAGAGCCAGTTGCTAAGAAACCTCAAAACATGCGCGCAGGAAAACCATCATTTGATAACCACTTTCATATGTAGTGGGATGGAAGGTTATAGAAATCTTCCACCATACAGGGAAAATTAGTTTCTAGAAACAAACATCTGCAAAACATTCACTGAGTTTAATGCCTTCCTACTTTCTCTCTTTCTTTCGTTTTTTACGAATCGTTTTTCTTCAAAATTTGCAAAATTTCAAAACTTTGCAAAACACTTAATGCAACTGTGTCTTTAGTTAAACATTTTTTAAGGGTTTTAAATTTTTTCGGATTTTTAGGAATATATTTTCCCTTTGTAAACAGGTAATTAAATTTAACACAATTGAAAACTGGATAAAAAATTATATTCTGGTTTTGAAAGTTTACGATAAAAAATTAAAAGCCGCACATTCTTTGTCATTTTGAATACGGTTTCTAAACAAGCAAAGTCATGTTGGTTTAAATGAATACAGTGTGATTCATGAATTTTAATTATAAATTAAAAACATAAATATATGGTATATAGAACATACCTGTTACAGTGAAAGGTATAAAACATGTTATAATAAAACAATATTAAATAAATTAGTTAAAATCTGCAGAGGCTAAATCTATTTAATCAACTAAATTAAGGAGAATGAAAAGTAATTCGCATTCATTTATCTTTTCCTCTTGATTGGTGAAGCTAAATGATAACTGTTGCAAGTGACATTTGTAATTCCCACCATGTTTGAACACTTTCAGAAAGATTACAATTAGTATTTTACCAGAATAGAATAGTAGATACAGTTATTTAGCAGTAACTTTTAAATTCCGAAATGATTATTTAAAATCATCCATCAAATACATGTTACTTACTACACAACGTCTTCCAGTAGTTTTATCTTTGCAAGAATTCCTTTGGTGACGAAATTTTTGTAAGCTGAAGTAGTGACAACTATTCCACTGGGCACAATAAACTAGAAATATATACAAAATTAGAAGCAGTAACGTAATTGTAATTAAATGCAGAAAGAAAAGTACAGTTTTCTTCAATAGAAATCAGGTGCAAAAGTGAACTCACTGTCCGAAGATTCTTGCTTAACTTTGTCAGTTTTCCTAATGAGGATCCTTTCCCGCCCGTCACATCTGGCAGTTGACATATTTCGTTCGTAAAGGGGACCGCTAATGGTGACACTAAAGTAATAAACAGTACAACTCAAATTTGATGCCAACGTATCAAATAATTATCATTATACTGAATAAATTTTTATCTGCGATTCCTCTGATTTTATAAATTTAACGTCAAATCTTTTAATTAAGTTGGTGGTTTTCTGATTTGAGCTGCTTAGCTTTAAGAAAAACATAGTATGAGTCATCATAAAAATACTCTGTCCAGGATAAAAAAAATACAAATTAAAGTACCTCTTGTTAACTTTCCATTGCCCAGAATTTGAGGTTAAAAATCCGATTTCAGATGGTCCCTGCAAAAGTAATCGGCAGACAAACTACAAGCTTATTCTTGACAGTTTTGGTGAAATACCGAATACGACACAGGTCGTTCCAAGCACAGATGATATAGGCAGTCACCTATATGGCTCCGATTTTTGGAAGGTCCAGATTAATTGTTTTTGCAAACATGTAGAATTATTGTCTGCGTTTCTAATTTGTATTTTCTTATTTTTACCTTCAATATTTAACAATATTTGATAAGAATATCTTTCCTCTTACCTTTTTTTTTTTGATGAAATTCTCAGGACACTTGGATGTTTTGCCATTTTATCACACGGAAAACTTTTTTTACAGCAATTTACAATTCTTTTTCTTACAGAAGAATAATTAACAGTTTTCTACCTTTGCGACAACATCTCAATCAAATAATCCGCAAAGCAGTAAGAAAAAATTATAAACATAAAATATAATAAACAAATAATATACAAAAATATCTGAAAGCTTTCAGATTTTACATTACGCCAAAGAGACTATGTTACGTTTTGAGTGTTACCTTTATTTATTAAGTATCATGTTCTTCGAACTTAAACAGGAAGGATATATATGACTTCACTATGGTAATGATTTCTGAAATGGCATTATTAAATCTGAATATGATATCTTGCACATATTTTTGCGTCAGGATAAGATTACCCAGAGCGTTCAGTTCAAAAGTGCCCTTTCTGCAGGCAAAACAAGTCTACATGTATATGAGACATATTGTACAAGCGGTATTTGACGGAAATAAAGTCCATCTAATTCAGTGCATTTGCTAGTCGTTCACCGTGTTTTTAACAACATTGTGAGTTTCGTCTTATCTATTAATTGCATGATAGCGGTATCATTTTAGATTTTTCTAAAATGAATGCATTGTTTAAGAACACTGTTTTAAGCGTCTCACCAAAAAATGTTTGGATCGAAAAGGGAATGGATATCTCGGTAACTGTATTCTTTAGATATATTTTTGCCTCGAAAATGTCATTCTTTCAGCAACTTCGCAATGGAATCTACTGCAGGACATCTCGCATCTTCTTGCTACAAGAAATGGTGTCCTTGCAATAAGACATTAATTGTCAGAAAATACCTCGTAAATTTAAGCTTTCATAGATGTTTTAGCAAAAAGGAGCCGCTAATTCTTCCTCTTTATATGACATACAAAGATTCACGAGATGCAAAAGCGGTTCGGTAAACAAGTATCTGTTTCCAGAGCTTCCGTGGTTGGTGATTATAGCTTCGGAGATATTCAACTTTATGAAATCATTCCTCATCTGTAAAGAACGTTTGATCTGAAACTAAAATGTCATCATGAGCGACGGTCCTACAAAATAAATGGTCGGTAACACGACACACATTATGTTCAACACATGTTTCCAAGACAAGAAAACCTCTTTTTGCTTCCGGAAAACTAATCCTTTGCCTAAACTTACAAAATAATTTAGCAAATTTTTTAGCGTAATACATCAATCGTAAAATCGTATCAAGTAAAATAAGCACAAAAATTGTATAACTTTATATATGCGATACATTTTTAAACTGTATACTCTGTCGCACAATAATAACAGGTCGACAGATCATTTTCAGCCATTGAACTATATCATGAGCATTACTTCCAATGATATAATTTAGAAGATTCAGAAATTCCAAGCCACTACTTTCTCGTTAGAATAGTCACTACTAATGAATTTGCAATGCCTACTACTTTAGCACTTACTATCCCAAAAGCGTGGTAGCCTAGAAGGGCTATTAGTCTGAAAACGGCATTTTCTCGCGTTTCTCTATAAGTTGCGAATCACTTTTTAAGTTGTTGCCACCAAATATTATCGCCCCTGTAATATATTTAAAGGAATTAAATACTTTAGAATCTTCATGAATGTATGTATGTTTCTCGCATCGTGAAAAAACGACGGTACCTAGAGCGATCAAATTTTGAATAACGTAATTCTCCACCCGAACATGAACACCTGGTCGCCTGAATTTTTAATTTCGAATTTGTTTCATTACCTCTTTCATATTTTTGTAAAACTTTAACGAATTATTTACTCTCGAACTCAACGATTTTAAAGAGAGTAATGGCAACACTGTACGAAAAAAAAACATTTTTATCTGCAGCACGCGAGTCTGTCTATCGGAAATTCTAAAGATACGTTATTTTTAAATATTTTATGATATTTGCGTTGAATTGAATTTTATGTGGTTTGAATGCGAAGAACTTGATATTTAATAAATAAAGATAACACACAAAACGTTAAAAAGGTCCCTTTGGAAGTAATATAAAATCTGAAAGATTTCGGATTTTTTCTATAGAGTGGTTCTACCGAACCATATAAATGCGCTTGTGATGTAAACACGTTTGAGACAAACTATTCAAAAGCTGACACATTTTACAGAGGCTTCTAAGAAAAAAACCTGCCTGCCGCTGGCCAAGAAAATTTACAAATTCGATTGTATATTCTATTAAATGGAATGGATTTAATGGAATTGCTTTGTGCAAATGCAATTTGCGCTTTAGCAGCTGAAGATGATGGTTCGGTAAAACCATCGAAACTAGCCCTGTGAAAATTTGCAAATATAACGCTGATTTCTGTTATTTGACTTCTAAATTAATACTTGTTTGGCGTGTTATTTTATCTCAATTGAAAGAATGTTCTAAATAAACAAATGGTTACTACGATTGCACAAAAGAATTCTTACCAAATAATTAGTGATTTTCTTGGAAAATTATTTCACAAAAGAAAAAAAAACTTTGAGAAATTTTATTAATTTAATTTTCCCTTACCTGGTATTGGAGCTTCGGGTGCTATAATTTTTGGGGTTTTGTGTTTCAGAGAATCGGAAACTTTCCTAAAAATAAAGTAGAAGGAAGGTTTGTTCGATTGTTCAGAAAAGGTAATATACAGTACAGATAAATTATATTACTCAATAGAGATAAATTATATAGCTCTGAAAATATTTTATTTCTGTTATACCATGATAAATAATATTTTTATTATGAAAGTTTCTAATTGTTCTTCTATTCGAAGCAAAATCTTCAAATATCAAATAAAAATGCCTTTCAGTTATTATGAAACAAATTTCATAAGAATGAGGATCAAACTGAAATATTCTGAAACTTGTTTAACCTTTATTCATGATAGTCATATCAAAGCGGATTTCATATTTCAATTGCATCTTCAAAAATATTTAAATTTTCAAACTAAAATTATTTTTGAAATTTTTTTTTTGTGTAAGGAATTTAACAAGGCATCGCAGAATTAATGTAAATGTAATGTATTTAAAAATAAAACTGTTCTACAGACATCATGTGTGCCTTTTTAAAAGCATTTATACTTTGGATAGCTTTGCGGTAAAAAGAGAGTCAGCAAGCAGCTAAATCTTAATTCAGAATGAGTTAGTTTCGGTTGTCAGTGAATTTATGTTGATAAGCATCGACAAGTAAGAAGCAAATGTTTGGATTATCAAGTCATATAACTCTTACATATCGCTGGTAACATAAATGGTACTAAAACTCAAATAGATAATAATAATTTTGCGGCATTAATTAATTCTCTAATCAAATTAATTGTTGCGAAACATTTAGTTCACAAGCAGGAGCCTATTTTTACCTCTACGGCTTTCATATTATGACTGAGTGTAATTTTTTTGTATATTTATAAGAATAAATCGGTACGATGAAGTGTTCCAAAGAAAGGAAACTCAAGTGTTCTGATATTTTCTTAATGGATTCGCATTTATTAATTTTATTGGTGCATTTTGTTTTATATTCTTTGCTAATAGAGTATGTTTAAATATTTTCAGAACAATGAAATAAATAACATATTAATTAATTAATGTTATTTTGAAATTTAAATACGTAACACTTTTACTTCTTACATTGGATTAAAAGCAAAGTATTGTTTTATGAAAATGGAAGATTATAAATTTTATGGCATTACATATATAAATTACTACTTTTAATATTTTTTTATTTAACTTTAAATATTTTTTCCCGGGGAAGATTTTTAACTTTCTGTTATGAAAAAATTTAAGCATACTCTATTATATAATATAAATAAAATATAAAATAAAATGTATCCACAAAAAGTAACAAATTCGAAACCACTAAATCAGAATACTTGTGTTATAAGGTATTTCTCCCGCCTCATGCCTTCGTGGTGTAGTGGTCAGCACGCTCGACACGTATTCGAGAGGGCCGTGGTTCGAGCCCCTTCGAGAGCTCATTTTTCACACCTCCTGCTTCTAAATAACCTAATGACCTTACAAGTGGCTCCCGAAC
>KK119248.1:41561-75904 GCA_000611955.2 Stegodyphus mimosarum | reverse complement strand
AGGTGATGGAGGTGATGGATGATGATTCTCCATCACAGGGGTTTGGTGATTGAGTCTCCTAATCCCCAGTCGCCCTTTAAAAGGGGAGTATATAAAGTATTTCTCCTGTCTTCTTTACATGCCTTCGTGTTGTAGTGGTTAGCACGTCGACGCATATTCGAGAGGTCCGAGTCCCGGCGAGGGCATTGCTCATTTTTCACATCTTCTGTTTCTAAATAACCTAATGACGTTACAGTGTTGTCTTTGAACACTATGTTTTATGTTTTCTCATAACAATAAAATCAGATTACAAAAATTTTAATTAAAATACTTCATACAAAATTCAAAACCCCATGTATCAGCATAAGTTTCGTTTTACTGTAAAAACAGCAATTTACTATACTTTGACTGAAAGAAAATAGTTATGGATAAAACATCTAAATGGCAACGAACTGTGAACTTTTATTCAATTCTAAATTTATTAGTATTTTTATATTCATTGTAACAATATTTAATATCAAAATATTAAATATTTTCTATATTATACTCAAGAACATTCTTTTACATATATACACATAAAATGCACTTGCGGTTTTAGAAGGCAAGCGAAAAAATCTTACATTTTCGCCCATTTAAAGGGTAACTGGAAGGTGGAGACCTAATCTTCAAATCCTGGCGGTGACGATCTATCGTCCACTTATTTTAAGTTCGGACACCAATAATAAGGTCGTTTTCTAAAAATTTTTTTGAAGCCTTGAAAACTGAGAAATCAACTGTGCCTTTCCTGGGATTCAAAGTCCAAACCTCCCGATTGTTAGCCGGGCTTATTTCCAATTGTAGCATGAAGGTACACAGTGAAGAGGAAGGTAAATCTTACAATAAATTTTCTTTATACTGTTAGAGCCTCGATTTAGATTTTCAAAGAAGTACTGGTAAATTTTAGCTGCACTTTGAAGGGAAATCACAACTTAGCTCATTGGTGAATCAAGTAAAGTGATTTAGCTTCACTTCATAAATAAGATGAATACAAACCTTCCTATGTAAAAACCACTTCCTCTCTTGCCATTTACATAAAAACCGTATTTCCTAATTGAAGTTCCTATTTCTCCTCCTTTATTACTGTATTGCAGCAATGGGCTGGTCAGTGATCCACTGAGCTTATAATTCCGATCTGTTAAAGAAATATATATATATATAGATAGATAGATAGATAGATATAGATATAGATGTAGATGTAGATATCACTTTCAGTTTGCCTAAGAAAACAGAAACATTCTCTGAAATAAAATATGATTCCATCATATTATTATAGTCAATAAAATTAGATTTTTCGGAAAAAAAACATAAAAAGTTAACTATATTATTGTCAGGACTCGAACCACGCATAATGAGATCCAGTCGAACAAATCCAAGTGATAACGTAGGAAAGGATCTAAATTTCCAAAACTTTGGCAAGACTTAAATTGACATTAAATTTGAGAAATTAGAGAAACACAGAATAATGTCTGTTATGAAAAGGCGAGTGAGACACAGTACCATATTTCCCATCGTAATCCAGATTTAACCATATTTGTTTATTTTCAATTTAAAATTGCCCACAAAATAAACAAAAACTTCTTTAAAAATAAACCTAGAAAATCAGAAAAATTCTCATAATTTAACATCAATTTAATAAAGAGAAATAATGCTTCAATACAGCCGAAAAATAAAAAAAATATTACATAAGATAGGTAGCAAAAAAGTAAATAAATAAATATGTAGGCACCGTTTATCTTAAAGGAAAAGACTTACCCTTCCAAAATGTTGAAAGCATAAATTTCAAATCTTTTGAATCTATAATTGTTATAGTTATCTTTTCCAGCATTTTGAGAGCTGTGTCCGCTTGAATAGCGAATCCGAAGCATAAACTGGAAGAAAAACTAATTTAGTCTCATTAACGACAGGATAAAACGCGCATCAGTTTTAATTGAGCTTTAAAATTTATCGAAACCCAGAAATAACTTATTTCTAGTCCACTATCTGTCCCAAAAATTTTATCACGCAATTAACATGGGTTAACAATTTCTTCCAGAATTTATTGTTATGATAAAATAGAAACTAACTAGGTGAAAAGCATATAAACTCATGGAAGTAAAAGCAAGTACATGAGTATGTGAGATGAGTGAAATTTATTTAATGCAAAGAGCAAATACATTGTGATCTAAAGGTTGAAACATACTCCTAAAAAAGAATGTACTTTCCTTAACAAGATCACAAGATACGGCTTAGATAAAGTAATCAAGAAAGAAAAGGTGGCTACAATTCTTTTTCTTGGATACTAATGCAAGGTAAAGACTTCCAGTTACAAAATATTTCTAGAGAACGTTGAGATTTTCGTTTGTGAGGATTCGTACGGCAAACATAACATTTGACTTTTTTTATGGTCTTCAAAATGCATGAATTTCAGATGGAAAAATATTCATTATGCTTTGAGACTTAAAACTCAAATCCCCTTAACGTTTTTACATACAACGTAGAAGATATTCACGAGAGAATGAATGATATAGTGAAATGTTTCGACACATGACGAAATTCGAAATTACTTTCAGCAGATTTATAAAGCGGTGGCAAGTCAAAATTATTTAGCTTGTTAATAGTTCAGTATTTGGTAAAACAGCATTCTTTGTTAGATTTTATGTAGCAGATTCTATGACATTTGTAATTAAGCATATGTATACCAATTGTGCACTTAAAGTTATGGATCTTCAGTAATTATTAAGAACTAGCGGGCAAGCCCGCTTGTTCGCCAGGACTGCCTGTTAGGCGGGATTCGAAAGTTGGACAGAAGTACCAGTGTTCAGCGATTTTCTAGCGGGCAAACCCGCCCGTTTTCCACAATACACTGCATACACCTTACGCATGTGGAAAATCATGCAAACACCGCGCCCGCTTTATTCACATATGTAACCACATTCCCGTATACATCTACAAGATACTGCATACACGTTACACATGCAGAAAATCAGGAAAACAGCCATGCTTTTGCCAGGCGAGCCCGGCCGCTTGTTCGCCAGGATTCGAAATTTGGACAGAACTACCAGTGTTCAACCAGCCCGTTCGCCGTTCTGCTCGCTTTATTCCCTTATGCATAAGATACTGGGAAAAATATCGGGAAATCACGAAAACACCCACGCGTTCGGTGGGATTCGAAAGTTAGACCTAACTAAAAGTTTTCAGCGATTTTCTAGCTCGCAAGCACGCCAGTTAAGCGGGCTTTATTAACGTATGCATCCAGATTCACGTATGCATCTACAAGATACTGCATACACATTCCCTATGCGGAAAATCTCGAAAACACCCATGCCGTGGGAGAACCCGCCAGCTGAGCGGGATACCAATTGTGCACTTAAAGTTAATTATTAAGAATAAGTACGCTTTAATATAAACTGCAATTATTAAAATTGACGGAACGCCCAGAGCCTAATGAACATCGTACTGACTGAAATCTATCCTGTACTTGTGTTGTTTCTTTCAGCCACATCAAACATGTAAATTAGTGGATTTTAAGTTTGCTACAAAAATATAAATTGAGAGATAGTTTAGCGACGCGACTAGAAACGAGGCTTATCTTGCAGTCCAAACTGATTCCGATGACTAAGATATCTTCTTAAAGTTAGGAGGCCTTCGTGAAGGACTTTCCAAGGAAAACTGGTCATATTCACGTTACACGCAAAATTAGCAGTCTGTATGATAGATAATATTTTAATCACTATTTCTGTCGCGCACATTTAAACTTGTACTTACAGATCCTTCAAAAATGTTGATTAAATTGTCTTTAGCTACATCTAAAAGTCCTACAGTAAGTAGACTTCTACTAGTTTACTTACTAAAATTAAGTAAACTTTTAGTTTACTTAGCTTCATTTTATTGTTGTCGTAATCTCTATTGCTCTAGACTCTTAAATTCGAGGAATATTTTTTAATTGTCTGCAGCAAAGATTTATTAAATGAGTGCGAAGTTTTAATAGTAAATTATGTTTGCCTTAAATTTCAAAGTATACTAATAACTATGTTTATGATTGATATTTCAATTTAGAACTACATGTAATATCTTGTGTTTGTTTTCCTTGGATAACATTTAAACAGAAATGTTTTCAATTACTGATTATTGAAAAACAGAAATTTTATAATGAAACTTACTCTTTTACAACGTTTTTTATCGTAGCTTTGCCCATATAAACGAAAGCTCCATGCTAAAAAACATTATAAATTTATTAATATTATATTTTATTGAATAATTATATTATATAATAGCATTTTATATAATATTACCTAATCTGCTAATGAAAAAAGTAGCTGGCGTACCTGATAGACGTAGCCCAGCATATGTTCAATTTCAGCCTCTTTAATGCTAGAAACATCACCTAAATAGTAGGATAAGAAACAGAAATTGCATATTGATATTTATGGCATTAGTTAACACATTCATAGTCATAGGTAAGTAAGGAATAAAGTTCTCTCAAATATACTGAAACACTAATGCTAGCAATTTTTTATTTAAAAAAGCCGCTTGCAGGCCAACCCACGGTCTAGCATGCATAACTCGTAAAATATATCTCCATAATAAAATGAAATTAATAAAATGCAAAATTTAACGTAGAGAAGATGAAGAAAATAAATAGTATTTGTAAAATGGCAAATGAACTTCTAATAGTAACCCTAATATCTTTACAAATAATCCTTTTTAGCAATGAAAAATAAATAAAATTAATATTAAAAGGACAGAAATTACTGTGAAAGAAATGCGAAAGAAAAAAAATGTATAACATATAACAACGACGTGACCACTGAAGACATAAAGAAGGGAAGACTTTTCAGTTTTAATTTAGGTAATTTAGGCACTAATTAAATTATCTTAAATTTAGAAACAAATACATTTTAAACATATAATGTGCAATTTTTTAAAGTTAATTTGGAGTTGAAATTAAAATTAGTTTTGTAAGAGTTTCGTTTTTAAAACTGATTTATCACTAAATGTTTGATTCGCCTATCGCTGCATAACCCTTACGCAATTCTGGCTCTTCCCAGTTTTCAAGTACAAAAGCTTTTTTGAAATCATGCACTCATATTTGAGGAATGTAAATTACGCAATACATTAATTGATGAGTTAAATTACAGATAAAGAAAACAAAGCATAACTGCCTTTCTTGAGATTTCTTGCATGAATCTGTTTATTTTAATCAACATGTAAGGTTTAGCCTAAGTTTTAACAGTTATCTTTAGTTAAAGCTACTTTCCTATCCTTTCTATTTTCAGCTTACAATTTCCTACCAGAATGTGTTTTTAAAATCTCGTTTAGTGCAAATGAGTAAGAGTGATATTTAAGTCGAAGTTCCACTGACTTCGTGAAAGAACCAGAGTTTTTGAGTAGCGCGCGTTTGCCTTTGTGCTACGTCTCTCTCTGAGCTATTACTTCACTTAATAGCTTCGCCAGCTTATTTGAGTTGTAGGGGCCAACTACATAGAATCTTGATAGTTTCGGCTATATCTTTTTAGTTAAGCAGTAGTTAAGTTTTAGTTCTTATTACTTTGAGTTCAAGTCCAAGTGGAGGCTTTGCCGTACGCTCTGAGAAAGGAGCTACTTCTTATTTTGAGAAGTAAAGGGTAATTAACCCTTCTTGAGTCTTACTTCGCTGTTCACGAACTCAAGCTATTATTCGCTAGGTTCCTCACATTTAGCTGTTAGATAAAAGGTTGGAACTCCACAGACATATAACTCTAAGTTTTAATACATATAATCTCTATTAACAAGTCACTTATAATAAAACTTTCTACTACTAATTAATGAGGAAAGTGTATTTAAGTATGTTTCTCGCATTGTGGGAAAATGGTGGCACCTAGAACCACCAAATTTGAGCACACATAATCTTTCACCAAACATACGCATTTCTAAACCCAAAATTTGAATTTCGAAATTTTTATTTCATTTTATTTTATTTTTTGTGCCACTTTAAGGACATTTGGGTTAGTCAATTTGCCGGTTTAAAAGCAATGTTTTGCCACTCAACAAAGCATGAGATATTTATTTTTCAATTTAATCAGAAAACTCGGGGATTTCAAAGAAATGTATTGCTACTCGGTAAAACGTAATGTATTTGTTTTTCAAATTTAATCAGCATATTCAGATATGTAAAGGAAATGGGCTGCCACACCTCAAAATAAAAGATTTTTGTCTTCCACTTTCCAGAGTGGTACAATTCGGAAAAGTGTAAGATATTTAATTTATCTTTTTAATTTAATTTATTGATTAATAAACTAATCAATTTAAAAGCAATAAATGATGTTATTCCTCTTTCTTATCATTCATTTCTAGCTGGACCTGTGAAATATCGTTAGCGGGATTCATTAAAATAATTATGCATTTTTTCTTTTTTATAATAATAATTTTAGGCGGCTGGCCAGACAAGAATCTAATATAATTAATCAGTGTTATTAGAATTGATCATTGAATTGCTTCGGTGTAAAATAAATTAAGGTATATTTTGTTTTATGAAGGAGGAAAAGCTTTCTCGAAAAGTAATTTTCTTTATTTTTTTTACGGTAATGTCAAATAAATTGTACTTTTAATCCTTAATGTAATGCATTTTGCAATGCTTAATAAATTGCATTTTTATAAGTTTTAAATACTTCAATAGAGGTTTTATTTAAACAGACTTTCCATAAAACAGCACAACGCATTTTAATAAACAATATGATATTTTTTTATTTCATACCGCATACTACTCGTTATACTGTACAAGGATGCTTGTGAATAAATAAATTATGCGATTTAAAATATCGGTTTAAATCATGTGCTTTTTACTTTAACAGAGCATTGGAAAAGTCTGAATTTATTCATACCTAAATTTCTGAGTCTCTGACCAAATAAGTAGATCTCATGTTCTGGTTCTCCTTCCACATCTATAGTTCCATGTATAACACCAGACTGTATGTAAAAATTCAATGCATTTTTTAGCCTGAAAAAATTCATTCTGCTTATTTCAATAATCGGAAAATAGATAATGCAATTAAATGTTAATTTGTTTTCGCACTCTTCTGTTATCGGGACCGGATTCAGAAATACATGCATGTATTCACGATTGCACGTGTGTGTGTATGTATGTATATATATATATGTGTGTGTGTATGTGTGTGTGTGTATAAAAACATGCATACATACCTAAGTACATATATGCATGCATACATGAACATATACATCCATGCATACATATACACAAATACATACATTCTGAAACCGGTTCCAATAACAGATTAATAATTACCTTTATTCCCATTTTAATGCTACACGGCAGAAGAAGTTTTCTTACTCCTAACGCTTGCATTCATATTATAAAAAGTGAAGCTTTTTGCAGATGAATGAATAGTATTATTGTAATTTCAAATTATTTTTGATTACGTGGAAAAACAAAAAGCTAGCAAATGTTATTGAGAACTATAAACCATATGTCGGCTATAATTATGGAGTGCGATCTGAGTTGCTTCGTGAGATTGGGTAAAGGTTTATGAAATGATTCCATAATTAATAAACTTCCGCTCAATGCATGTATTTCCCAAATCTACATCTGCACAAGTCTCTTGATAAGTGTGAAGTTAGCATAATTAAAAATATTTTTCTCCAGACTTCTTTATAGCCTGTATAATAAACGGAATAACAACTTAATTTGTTTCAAGTATAAGAAGAAAAATTTTGCGAATCGTTCACGATTTCTAGATCTTTATTTATGTAAATTATAGTTAGGGGATCAGTTGTAAAATATGGTTAGCAAAGCCATCTTTACAACTTTGAAGATTTGAAGCCAAAGCTTTAAGCTAATAAGAAATAGAAGGAGGAACAGTTAATTTTGACAACAGAACATGTTCTTTGTCTTCAGGTTTTAAATCTTAACAATGCAGAACGCCAGATGTAAATGCTAAAGCGAAGTGTAACTAGAAGTTGACAGCTGACAATTACGAGAGACGGAAACATCGCCATTCCACTAAGAGGTTAGTTGATGTTATCTCGCGTGCCCCCATGTCTAGCATTAAGAGATACATCAAATAACATTGTAAGATATTGTTGCTGTTGTGGCTCAAGACATAATTACATAATTTACATAATTATTAAATTACTTGAGACACTCAAATTATTTTACAGCAGAACATTCATTTAGAAAAGTGTACATTACAAATGCACTTCACAAAGTTAACAAACACTTTACAAACATTACAGCGTTTTACAAACATATGTTGCGGAACATCCAAATACAATAGTAGTACAGAGAGTTAAACTTCTAGAAAGAAACTGAGTGAATATTAAATTATTACTCTAAGCACTGTTCCTTTTAAATATTTATATAACGAGACACGTATATATTAGAGATGGACGATCCGCTTCGGAATCGACTCAAAAAACCGATTCCCTTGACTGAACGAATGATCAGAGCTCCGGCGAAAATGGAACGGCAGTTCTTTCAGTTCACCGAAAGATCTTGGGAAGCGTGCCAAAAATTTTATTCCGTTTAATGCAGTATTTCCTTTATAATTTAGCGGAAACGTTTCTGAGTTATTTTTTACATGCGTATGTGTGTTATGTATGTATAGATGTGTGCTCTTGGCTTGCGTGTGTTCCATCTAGTATTTAAAAAACAAAACGTTAAATAAACCAACGCATCTCAGGATCACCTCTGTTTGCAAATGGATAAAGTTTTTTTTCGTCATCTGGTAGTGGAGCATCCGTTTAAAGTACGTAGATTGTGGGAACTAGTTCCTCGGATTCCCAGCTCTCAGGGTTCTGACACTCTTCGGAGTCGTAGGTGAAACTGATTTCAATGAGTCTTCATTATTCGCTCTTTCAAATCTAGCTCCTGTGCAGACTTGATTATTTGCGCTTTTCGTTTTCTCGGAGCTGTTCCTTTGAGTTCCATTTCGATTTTTTGAATACTGTGTCATCGTATAGCTAGGTAGATTAGGTAGTACATTTTTATACAATAATATTTATGTAAAATAATAAATTATATTTTTATTTATTTACTTATTTTAGTAACGTCTTGTAATCAAGAGCTTTGAATTTCTTTTTAATCTTCTTTAGAATTATTATATATTTATAAACATAAAATTTTCCCTCTAATTAATTTTTTCAAGGTTGCAGAACAACATGTGAATCATATCGAATAGACCTCGAGCGATATTTGGTATCATTTTGTCAAATTAGATAAAAAAAAAGGGCAAATGTCGTTATTGTCAGCATACAATTTCCTGTTCTTCAGGATCTGCCTCCAATCTAAAAATTAATTTTTACTCTGTGCTTTGTAGTAGCAACAAAATATGAATTATAATAATAAAATAATATTATCTTTAACAAAAGTGAGTTTATGTTTCATTATTTTATAACTTTTAGCATTTTTTTATTCCAGAATTTTATTGGTGTTCTATGTAGAAAGGTGTTTTTTAGAGAATCTCGAAAGTACAGTTGAAAGAAATCAGTCAAGAGATTGAGCGGTTTGGTTGAGTTGATTTCAGCGATTCCACTCCTTGTTCAATTCTTTCTGCTTTTCTCCCATCTTTGCTGAACGTGTAGTGTTATCGATGCATTTTATAATTGCTTGGGTAGTGCCACTCGTCGAAGAAGCTTGTGGGAATGCGAAGATGAATAATTGATTAGATTATTGCATCTTTCTCCGCACGAATATGCAATGTTGCAAGACGTGCCAAGACATTAAACACTGCAATCGATGCTGCGCAGATGTCCATGTGATGTTTAACGCGAATAGGAGCTGGACGCTGAGCAGATGCTTTTCGCTCTTGCATCGAATTTATTTTCGCTCTTGCATCGGTTGGGCCCAGGATGGAGCATTATATGTAACCATCCTTTCCATGACAGTTGAGTAGAGAGTATTTGAACGTACTAACTTAGTCCCCAATTATTTCCCAGGAACTGTTGAAGCTTTTGAGCAATGTGGCTGGTAAGGCCCAGAGATTTTGATTCTTTCAAGGTTTCAGTTCTGCTATTGATGGAGATACCTGGATTAGTGTTGCTCTTGACTCCCCTTTTTCTAAAATTATAAGGACCTTATATTTGTCTTTTGAGACGGCCAGTTTCAAGACAATGAGGATACCATAGAATTGCTGAGAGGTTTGAATACCATTGATCTGCTTGTTTCTGGATTTTCCCCGGACTATGAAGGCGACATCACCTGCTTTAGCTATTACTTCTTTATTTGCATGTGCTCAGGCCATGCAGTGGTTAATATAAAAGGTAGTAGTTTAAAGGAATGTCCTACTGAAGGTCAAATTTCATAAGACTGGACCGGCACGGGATCTTTGTGGGCATTCTGGTCTCTTTTTGCTTCGTATGATGCCATTTTTATGCACAATCTGCTCGCGGTCCGAAAGGTAAATGATAAAGACTTGATATATGTTAACGGGATATTTTGCTTGCTTTAGTGCAGATTTAATAGCTGGCCACGACAAAGTTAAAGCACTCTTAGGATCGAGACTGAGGATGGCTGCGTGGCTGTTTTCCAAGCCGCAAATTTTCATACTGGCTCTAAGAAGCTTGTTGAGGAAAATTAAGTAAAATTCTGGAAAACTTTTATAAATAATTTTGACTATTGCGTAATTTTGACCGTCTGCGCCAAGTGTTTTTTTAATGGAAGGTTCTTGAAGACCTGTTGTATTTTCTCTTTTATGAATCTTTATCATCTGCAAAGCTGACTGCAGTATTGTTCGCACAGATGCGCTGCTGTATTATCAGAAAAATAGTCTGTTGGGAAGACAACATCTAAGATATTTTTCGTGTTCTCTCGTGTCGTTTGTTGTACTATTTGTAAGCGCGAATTCTTGAAGACGGAATTGCATAGGATTGTAATCTTTCAAGCTTCCTATCTTGACGCTGATAATCATTCTTTTGCAAATTGCTCTTCCCTTTATAAATGACTCTAAAGAAGCAACTGGAATATTTGTTCAACTAAATTTTTTGAATCTGCATCTTTTATGTGCGAGGAGATCATTTCCCACCAATTAAGAGTGTATAGTTTCTTTACTTATCTGTTTGGGAATATTACATCACATTTATTATGCAATGTGCTTAACAGTTGCGTTGCAATTAAGAGTGTATAGTTTCTTTACTTGTTTGTTTGGGAATATTACATCACATTTATTATGTAATGTGCTTAAAGTTGCGTTGTGAATGCTTCTAGAGCTTCACTCGATGTGCATGCTTGCAGATCTCGCATAATTATGGAAAGACCTTGTCGAATGCGCTTGTTGAAGGTGTTAATTTTGCTACCTAGGAGATTGCAACATTTGACTACGGCTGCGAAAATGGTATGATTTATTGTAAAAGTGATATAGTTGTGATCGAAGAGATTTCTTTCTTCAACTACTGCCCATGTTTGATGAAGTTGCTCGCCTGCTGTGTAGAGATGGTAAGATCTACCCAGCTGTACCATTAAGTGCAATATATGATGGTGCGGCTCCTTCCGTGTTATACAGTGTCAGGCTGTTAACAGCTAGGTAGTCCTGGTACTTTTGACCTTTTGGTATTGGTAACTGCGCATCTCCAGCTTGTACTGTATGTATTTTAGTTTACTGCGTAGATTTTTAAAAGGGCTGATTTGATGTTGCATTATGATTTTCTATGAAATTAAGAGATGCGTATTTCTTAAGCAGGTAAGTCAATCGAAGTAATGGCTATGTTTAATTCCAGAAATATGGCTACATGATCACAAAGTTGTTTTCTCAATCTCTTGGTGCGGATGATTTCAATGCAAGTATTGTACGGTTTATATACATATGCATCGTACTTCTGTATAGTTGTTAGCGCTGGGCGTCCAGTTAGGCCCGGATTTGAATCTCGGATAAGGTTTGAATGGACTCATGGGTTTTGACATTCACGACGGATTGCCGCAGGCTAACAACCGACCCTCCAATAATTGAGAAGTATTAATATTTGCTGATTTGGGACATCATACGTTTCCCTATCTGTTAAGCCTGAATCCTTTCTTATCGAAGTTTATCACGTTTTTTATGTTAAAAACTATTTTCGCAGAACCCTAGCACGTGCAAACGTGGCGTCAGTAAGCTTATTAAGTGTTATCTCCTGTAAATGATGAATTATTATATTTATCTTCTATCCCTTCGGTCCAAATTTTACTTTACAAATATAACTTAGCATGAATTGCCGGGCAACTGGTAGTTTTGCGTGAATCACTCCGTATTTAATTAGGTAGAGAGTGGCTATATAGTGGCTATCTTTATATACATAATTCACTAACGCACAAAACAAAACGTGTACATGAAATTCGTGACTATGTCTGAATTGCTTTCTTTTGCAATTTCTCGAGTAATTTTTGCAACATTTCTTTTTTACCTTTTTTAAATTTTAGTACCAGTTCCTGTCAGATTATACATTAAATGTTTTTGCCATCACAGCCTCAATTAACGGTTTTTGATCCTCAAAAGATGCCAAAATCTGATCGCTAGAGTTTCATGCCAATAATTGGATCAATAAAATAATACATATACACTGGTAATTTTAATAACAACCATACTGCATGTATGGAAGAGTGCATTATATAGGCTATATTATAGTACCATTCAAATTTCGAAAAAAGAATGAATGATATTTTTAATATGATCTATGCTATTTAACCAAAACACAAAATAAAAAAACAGTTAAAGAAGATTCCCAATGAAATATTTTTGTGCGTTCATTCGAAATTTAAATGGTCTTTACCTTCATGATATCCAATGCTTAGCAGAACATTTCCAAAAAAGAAATGTTTTTGAATAAGAGAATTTCAAATTCAATTCAATGTCAGTCTTTTAATGTACTCAGTTCCTACCCTACGATCAATATACATATGTTCTTCAATATTTTTATAAATATCTATGAGTTTATATACAATATACTTTGTAGCGAGCATTTCATAAGGTTTAAAGAGTTTGGAGATAAGAGTACTAGTTTTTTATTACTTGTCAATTGGAGGATACGCTGATTTCCAGCTGGCTTTAGCAAGAGCATCAGCAAGTGCATATGAGCTTAAATCCGATGTGGCGTCAAAGACATCCGAAGAAGCCCGCCACCTGAAAAAAAAAATAGTGTTAAGCTTTGCCACGCACTAAACAAAATATTTTGCTTCATTTCTCGGTGTCGGATGTACTGAAAAATAATCCGAAAGGAAATGAAGTAATTTATAATTTTATGCTGTAATGAATATCCATGTGTAGAACAAAATAGCCAGCAATCTGCTGTCTTGAGTATAAAAAATGCAAAGTTGTTTGAAACAGTGTTTATTTTAGCAGAAGTTCTGCTAGCGATTGAGTTGATCCCTCTTCCTAAGCTGCATCCAAAACGTAATCAAAAACAATCCTTAATGAATAAGATTTTTTGAAGTATTACATATCCATAACAATCTCTTTACATTATTGTTTTCGCCCATCCATAAACAGATCATTTCTAAATCCATTTTCCCTACTTAGAGGGCACTTTTGCTTTGTTTCTTTTTCTTAACATTCGTTTTCCTTTTATATAAAGTGTCGTGGCTAGTTAGAAGAAAGCGTTTGCGTTGAATCGCTGGAAGCACTTCTGCTAATAAAATGCATTCAATATTGTTTTTCTTACACTCAGGTTTATTTGGGGTGCCAGTTTTCCCAATTCCCAACCTCTTGTCTAATTGCTTAACCGTTAGTTTTAAAAGAGTCAGACGATCGTTGCTCACACTGTAGCAATACTTCTTATATCACAGTAAAGTTAGTTTCTGTAAAAATAAAAAGAAATCGATAGAATAAACCATCGGCGGATTGAATTTATCACAATCAAAAAACGTGACTGACTAAAATTAAAAAAAAAAAAACAAAGTAAAACCCGTCGAGATGAGGCGAAAATAATAAATAACAAACTCGAATGAGTTTTTAAACATTAAATTAACCTTAACGCAATAAAATATTAAATTCTGAAAATGAAAATTTCTACATCTGCATTTTTAGATGAATGCTTATTTAGTGAACAAACACAAATTAAAAAGCAATTCAAAACCTAATCCAACTGCGAGCTGAAAGCAGCAACAAGTGGTGAAATGCAAAACAAATTAAACTAATACTTTAAAATGCATCCCATATTCAATTCGAAACGAACTGCACGAGAAATAAAAACAGCAGCAGAGTGACAAACTTTATGAAAGGCGCAAAAGTGCTAAAACCAAAAATTGAAAAAGAAAAAAGAAGTTTACATTTTTCCGTTCACTGTCACCAAGGGTTAGTGCAATGAAAGAAGTTAATACATCAGTCTGTTTCTGAAGTAAATACATTAGTCTACTTCTGAACCAACAAAGGCACAAATTAAAATTGAACTTCTATTAAAATTCATTTAATATTTAAAAATTACTAAATATTAATTTAATACTTAAAGTAATAAGATTTAATACTTAAAAGTTTGAGTATAACTGATGTGTTTACTTTAGAACAAACTGATGTATTTACTTCTTTCGTGCCGCCCGACCGGGATAAGTGGTTAGTGACTGTGACTGCCGTATCGAAGGTCCCAAGTTCGAATCTCTGACAAGGCTTGGATGTAATGTAATGTAAGAATGAATAGTGTCTATGCGGCATGGCGGCGCTCTAAATATGCGGCGAGCCGAAAGTCCTCTCGAGAGGTTGGAGGCGAGGTTTTCAAATCTAAACAAGTGTTTAAGTGATAAGAATACAGCGTAAATTTTGCTTCACAAGCCTGGATTAGCTTTCACCAGTAAAGTTCAAATTTGGATGAACAGCTGGCCGGTGTTTCCAAAGTACATTCTGTGAAATTTTATCTTCCTCGCTATTCGCCCTTAATATACAATATGCGTTCGCCTGAAGGGAAGCACAAAAGAATTACCATAAAATAACTTAATAAGCTAAATAAACCTTACACATTAAGCCACGGTGATCACGAAACATAGATCAATATTTCAAAAGAGATGAGTTTAAATGAGATGAGCATGCAAGAATGTTGTAGGAGAAGGCTTTTAATAAATACATAACAGATATTTAAAATATTCAACATCTGCAGGTTGAGACTAGATGTAATTATTCTATCTGTCAAAAACTGCGCAAGGAAAAATATCATCAGTATACTAAGGAAGAAGAATAAGAAATATTCTTTAAAATTTTAGAAATTACATTTCACTGGTTGTTAAATAATTTATAGGTTGCGAAACTCAGGTAAGCAGAAGAAGTTAATTCCAACGTTCGCATAATTATTTAATTTCTAATCAGAAGTTTAAATGTTGCAAAATGAACATTCGGTATAGCAATTTGTAACTTACCGCAATGCAAATTTTACGTATACCATACGTCCCTTTTCATCATTTTCGGTCGTCTCCCTGAAATGAGAGAAGAAAAAGTGAGTGAATAATAATACTTTACTGTTCGAGAATACATATTGTTTTGTAAATGCTGTTTTCTAGAATTTAAATCCTTTAATTTGCTTTCCTATCAGCAAATAAATAATAACTAAGAAGTGAATTTGAACACGAGTAGCGGACTTCTGTTGAAATCTGCTGAAAAAATTTATACGCAGACTGGTAATAGTTTAATAAGAGAAGAATGAAGAAATTAATCTTATATTACTTGTGTTAGAAATTAAGAGTACAGGAAATAAGCTATTCATCCCTCGCGTTCTGTAAGTTACTGTCTTAGTATAATTATGTGCATGATTGCAAACTGTATTAATTTTAGTTTCCTGTAATTCATAAAATCCAAGTTTTTACTAAAATTAAGTATAATTTTAAAAGCTTTTTAAAAGCTTGTTTGTTTGCTGTTTCAGGCAATAACTTCTAAAGTAATGATTCGAGCTCAGACTGAAGAAGTCAAAATCGAAACCTTACAGTAGTGTAAATGAAAGTGTAGTTATTAACCTAATTTTGTTTTCTAAAAAATGAAATTAATTTTCAGTTCCGTATTTTTTTTAACCTCGTGAATTATAAAAAAATGTTCAAAAATTAAAAACAATGTTCAGGCTATGAAACCTGAAATCTCTCTTCTTTTCAAACTTTAAGCTCTTTTTTCCAATCTGAATTTTCACAGTTCGAGTATTATTAATCAGTTTTTCAGATGAATCCTTCGCAGACCAAAAAATATAAATAGAGAGAGTATTTTTTTTTAAAAAATGTTTTAAAGATTAAATTAATTGTAAACTATCGTTAATCAGGAACTCAGTTTTAATACATTTAATACAAGGCGAAAACATCTAGAAATGAGAACATTATGAATTTACGTTTTTTGCATACAAAATCTGGTTTGGGTGTCAATGTTTATGATATATCTGAAGTGGGAAAGGTTAAACAATTTATGCACAATTATTGATCTAAATTACTTTTTCTCAACAATTTGTTCATGAACACCTTAATAAATTCAGCAATTTTAGGGAACATCAGAATAAATGTTATAAATGTTTAATTCTGCACCATAATTAATTAAACTGAGAACATTTAAATTTCTGAAAATTATTAATTTGCTAATTTGATCAGGTTAGGTTAAGGACACCACCTTACACATGGAAAAAACCACGAAAACCAACCATGTAGCCAGCTTGTTTACCTGGAAAATATATTATTCTATTATTCTGGTTAATATTACGTCTTAATGGGAAAATCACAAAAACTAACTTTGCAGAGAACTCGTTGGCCGGTGATCGAACCCAAGTCGAACTCCTCCCATACTACCTGTATACATTTTCATCCTTAGGAATTTAACAATATTATTATTATCATCATCCCACATTTAGATCTCAATCAAAAATCGAATTTGTTAAGTTACTCCTACATACTACATATGTCATACATGTAACATATTGTGTTCTATAGCGGGAATGTTATTGCGTTACAGTGCCAAATTTACAGTACCGTATCCTGTTGTTCGTTATTGTATTCTTTTATGTATTATTATAAGATATAATCTTAGTGACGTTCAGTGTAAGCCTGTAACCTAAAGCGTTAAAGCAGTCTGCTGCCAGATGAACAATACAAGTACAGTTACACAGTGTTCTTTGCCTGACTACTGCGGACGCTTGCCTCCTTACTGGACGCTCTCCCACTCCATAGTGGCGGGCATTGTGACAAATTTGTTATTAGCATTGAATAGCAGCAACCCCTAAATACTCCAGTCTAGGTGATGTTGTTAATAGACCGTGCTCCTGCCTACAGTCAATAGTCAACATGTAGAGTCATTAGATCATTTCGAAGCAGGAGATGGGAAACATGAGCAACACCTTCGTCGGGACTCGAACTACGGACCTCTCAAATACGCGTCGAGCCTGCTGACCACTACACCACGAAGGCATGCCAAGAAAGGGAGAGAAATACCTTACAAACAGAATTCAGAGGTTTTAACTATTTGGGACATTTGTTATATTGAAGAAAGGACAGAACCCAGAACTATGTTTTGTGACAAAACACGAATAGCATCTAATGTTTAAAACCCATCTTTAGACTGGTCATTGATTCTTGCATTTTCCCCTTCTTTAAGTTAATAAAGACATTAATTAAGGGCATTAAGTTTTTTGGTTCTGATGGTGATAAAGGATAGTTCGTGCAAATTCACTTAATTTGTCTTCCTCCAAAATGAGTGAATTTCTCTTTCCTGCGTATCAGCTCTGCCACTTTTCAATGATAGAATCTAATTACATAAGTAACTAATTTTTTTCCCTCGATTTTTTAGCAGTTTTATATTTTGTTTAAAAAAAACTACTGCGTTTGATGTCAATAAAACACTGAGTATGGAAGAAAATAGTTTTTACCTTAAGAAATAAAATTCACTTCTTTGGTACTCTTAGTGGAAACGAAAAAGCATTAGTTTTCTTAAAAATCAGTTCCAAATCCAAAATTTGAAAAACTTCCGATGGATAATTTTACACGTTTCTGCCAATTCTATCAAACCAAAATTTTAATTTATTTAAAATTTTACACTGCTAGGCTTGTAAATTTAATTTGTTCAATTATACTGTCTTATGCAGAATAGTTAAAAAAATTTGAAACCCAGCTTTGTAAGACCATATTTAAAAACTTATGTCTACCGTACATAAAGAATCAAGTTCAGCAGCAAGAATCAATAATCTATAAGCTATCACAATTAACTATCCATAAACTGTTTATTTAAATTTTTATCAACGGTATGATTAACAGATCTTGCCGAAGTAAAAAAAAACAAATATTTTTTTTTCTCCATACCTCAAGTACCCGCTGTAAAATATTCGCCATCGTCTCATGGGGCACGTATAGGATATTTGGAGATCTCCACAGGAAAAGACAGTCTTATCAGTTGAAGACTGTTGAAAATGTCCAGTCTTTTGCAAGCGGTACGTTTTGCCAGATTCTAATTTCAGGTAAACGCAAGCATCTGCTTTCTGATCGCTGCGCCTTGAAATGTTGACAAGAAGACGCTCCGGTTTAGAGTTCACTCCGTAGCAAATTATTTCATCTTCTGCCTAAGAGATATGTAATAAAATATTAGGCTATCCCAAAATTCTAACAATAAACTACACATTCATAAAATGACGTTCAAACAATGATAAAGGAATCGAAACAAAAGCATTTAGCCAGTTTGTTTCCTGCTTGAAAGGGGCTGAATGAGTAGGTTGAAAATATTAAACAAAAAGACAGAAAATGTATTTCATTTAGTAATTTGAATTTCATTAAGGAATTTTTGAGTGCCTTTCAATAAAAAGAATAAAACAGAAAATGTATTTAATTTCTGAAGATGCGTTTCATAAGCTGCTTCACTGAGTACACTTCCAGACCGGATCTGGTGAGGTATAGCATATCTGTAGGTTTCGTTAGTAAAAGAAAGTCTTGATTTCAAGATAACCAACGTTAATTGCAGTAGATTTCATTTTGGCAGAAGCTCTTTTTCACGTTTGAACACTATCGCCTTTCATTTAATTTTAAGTAAGGAAGAAGAGAGAGTTTTAATCACTGAAAATGCTTCAGCTCAAGTAAAGTTATGAAAAGTTAACGCTTTTTACTTTCTTGTAAGAAGTAAAAAGGAAATATTGTAATCGCGAAAAATTTCGGGTACCATATTTCAACGAAAATATCTATTTTGGCCGCTATCGAATGCAATTTAACGACGTTTTTGAGTGACAGCCGTATGTAAGGATAGAATAAAAGACTCGTTTTCCTAAATATAATTATAAAACTTATTTAAAATGGATTCTGAATAGTTTTTTTCGTGGCGTCTGTGCGTACGTTCGTACGTATGTAAGTATGTATCTCGCACAACTCAAAAACGAGGAGCCTCAGAACGTTGAAATTTTGGTTGCAATCGGCCGTACCAAAAGTATATAAATATATGTATAAATATATCCACTCTGTTACTCGGCTCAATGAGCTCAATTTCTTTATTCTCATAAGTTTGCAAATTGCGCATTTTTTTGCTTTAAAATGATTAAATTATGTTGTTCTTATCTTCCGGTTCAGGTTTTTATGCCTTTAGCAAATCTGCATGCATTATGTAGAATTATCAACAATTTAAAAGTTGTTTAAGTGCGGCTAAGCCTAATCATTTCTCTCTCTCTCTCTTCGCATATGTGAATTAGTGTCAGAAAGCATTGCTTCGTTATACTCTGCATATGGTGAAGAGCATTGGGCGGATATTTGTTTACATTTGAAACCTAGCATAATATTGGATTTGCTGCCAATCTGGAGAAACTAAGTTTCGCAACGATAAAGATAACGTCTTCTATTGTTATTGTGAATTAAATCATGCTTAATACACTCTGGAATTTATTCGAGGAAGTAAAATGTTTAAGATTTATTTCGTAATTTTTAATATAGATACTTTGAGTTTTTATGTTTTTTTGCCTTGTCGCGAAATGAGAACTGAACTAATTGAATGGGAAATACTGAATCGTCTGCGAAAAACTGTTTCTCTCTTTTTTTATTTGTTTGTTTAATTTCTTTGAAACATCGTTTTAGATTTATTATAGTATTTGAATAGAACATATAGCAACAATTAAGTAATTCTCCAGATAATATACATAATTTTTTGCATTCTTGATGAGTTATAAAATGAATGAGATGTAACGCTGTTAAGTGAAGCTAGCGCCAGTGTCTCTGTGGTAAACAAATATAGTGAATTTTAAAGAGGGCATTTATTCTATTGTGGTTTATGCGCTATTGATGAAGTAGATTTAATTCAATCCAATAAGTTTAAAGGAAATGTGAAATGCATATAATTTAATATTCCGTACAAGGGAGTCATGTGGTGCACACATCAAATTTTTGTAATTAGTTTTATCCCCTCCTCATGGTTTTATCCGTTGGTAATTGTTGGAAATGTTCAGTGTATTGAAAAAGTTCAGGTTCCAGCTGAAGATTGCTGGAATAGTTTTCATTTGAAAAAAAAAAACATCAATAATATAGCTTCGGAAACACAAACGATTTAACTTCTTCAGAAAATTTCCAATTACCTTCTACGAAGACATACTTTAAATTTAGGTACAGGTTACTCTTTTCATCATTTAAATCATTCTGAGTTTACCTGTTAATAAAGAGGTTTGGATTCTTTTATTTGCTACTGGCAATAGTGAAAGGTATGCGACAATTTCTAATCTATTTATTTTCTATCTACCTTTCATTTTCCAAACAATATATATGTTCAAAAGCGAAAAAATGACTGTTTCTCTATAACTGATCTAACTGCAGACTAAACGAGAGCAGTTGTTTATAGATGTTTACGTGTAACACAGATCATCCTTAATACTACAAACAAAAGAAAATGGAGAAGAATGAATTGTAATGCAGCATTAAAGAGTAAGTTCAGGGCTTGTTTTATCGGTTATTATTGAATACTAACATGGAAAAAGTTTCAATCATTAAAACTGAAATCTTCTCTTTTCGAAGTAGTAGATCTTTTAGGCTATGATGTTTATATTTACAAAGCGCAGAACATCTGTATTAAAATTAATTACGATTACATTTAATTTCCTTGATCAATAGTTTAGATGTTTCAAAATGGAAAATTTATTAGCCTTTTTATTTTTATTTTGTAACAAGATTACAAATATTCCCTAATTTTTAAGTGTACTTTCGTGAAATTCTTTGTTGGAAAGATCAGAGGGCAATTCTTTACTGGAAAGAATGTTTTAAAAGGCATAACTGTTGGAATAAATTATCTATGATTAATTATTTCGTTATATTAGATGTCAAAGAATAAAGAAAAGAATGTTTCTCACTCTTCGTAGGTGAGCTTCATCGTACGGGGCTTCATAAACATACTCCTCCGCTGGCACAATGAATCCCAGCTTCGCTGCATCATCCAGTGCATCTTTATCATAAAGATCAAATCTCCTGGTCGTAAATCTTTTGTTTAATTCGATATAAATATAGGAGAGGATCCACTTGCACCAATAGAAAAAATCTGAAATTGATATTAAAACATCCAGACACATACTAATTAAATATCAATAAGTGCATTTCTTTGACGTAGATTTCACATATTTGCATAATTAAATAATTCTCCAATTATTGTTGCCGTATACATCGCGTTCGTAAATGCCTTTATGCGGCCACAATTTTGATCTTAGATATTGATTTTCAGTTACAATAATGCTATTCCGTTCTCCCACTCCCTATGTTAATAATTAGTAAACTTTTATACTCATTATGAAAAATAAAATACGAAATTTTTGACTCTCAAGTGACAGAATTAATCGTGGTGTTTAATTTTTTTAAAAAAATTAATTTAGTGATTTATCAGTCTTTGACTTCCCTTTAGGTGTTGATTAAGAAATAAATTAGAATAATTTAACGCTGATTTTGCCTTGTCAATGTCAATGGGTGACATTTTTTAACTGTAGGGACCAACATTCCTTAATATTCTTGTTTGATTTAGAGAACAACAGAACTTATAATTTTTTACATATGATATGAAAGCATTTGCCCATAGGCAGTTTATAAGCTTTTAAATGTAAAAAAACTTAGAATTAAAAAACTTAGAAATAGAATTAGTAAATTAGAAATAGTTTTCATTTAAATTTATGCAAACAATTTTCACATTTGCCTATACGCACCAGACTAACACACTATTTGCAGTACAACACAGAGATACCAATTTCTAGAATAGGAATTCGATAAATTTCTTTGAATAAAATCTCTTTTTTGAAAAAAGTATATTTCGCAATATTTTCACTTCAGTCTGCAAAACAATGTTCGCCATTTAGTCTATAAGCTTTGAAACCTCTCTCTGAACTAATATTAAGTTACGTAAAGATGTAAACATTTTGCTCTTCAGTTTGTGTTTAATATTTGAACATGAACTCAAAATTCAAAATTAAGTACATGGGTCAACTTTTATAGTACAGGAGTCAGACATTATTCATATTGGTTTTCGAATAAAGGTACAGCTTTAAGGTATTATTGCATATTTATGATACAACAATAAAATCAAAAGACCGTATGAAAAGTTTGCAGTTTTTACATTGTAGAGACATTAGGTATTTTTTTGGAACAAGAGAGATGAAAAATATGCAATGCCTTCGCCAGGGATCGAACCACGGACCTCTGAATTACCGGCTCAGTGTGCTGACCATTACACCACGAAGGCACGTTAAGAATGTGGGAGATGTACCTTATATACTCCCCTTTTTAAAGGGCGACTAGGATTTTAGGGGACCTAGTCGCCAAATCCTGGGTGTGGAGAGTCATCATCCACAACCCTTTTAGTTCGGGCGCCACTGTAGAGACATTAGGTATTTTTTTGGAACAGGAGAGATGAAAAATATGCACTGCCTTCACCGGGGATCGAACCACGGACCTCTGAAATACCGGCTCAGTGTGCTGACCATTACACCACGAAGGCAAGCTAAGAATGTGGGAGATAGAAAGATTTAAATTAAAATAAAACTTGGTTAGTTTAACTAAAATCTTACAACATGAATGATACTTTTAATTTAAAATGCTGATACGTGAGTATATGGGTCATTTAAAATATACTTGTAAGCTGAAATGTATGTCTACAACCAACGGGTGCGAAGATAAAGGCCATATAATCACTTTCATGAACAAGGGATGTAGATGCATGTGTGTATATGCTTGTATGTAGGCTTGTACGTATGTATGCAAGACAAAACTATGTAAACCAAAATTCTAACATAAATTTGCAATTGCCCCTTAAATCTTTATTTTAATTTGGATATTTCCTCTTCCGTATCTAAAATAGCTATTGTTTATTAAAAATCTCTTCAAGTTGCATCATTTCAGGATTAATCCATATCACATAATATCATATAATTATCGACATCGACGGTCCTCCAGTGTTAGCCAACGGGAGCCAAACCCCAATGACTATGTAGCGTCCACACAACCAAGAGGCAAACAAGACAGTAACATATAGTCACTACCGAGCCTAAACCTACGACCGAATAAACGATGGTTCTAGTCACTATGAAAACTTAATTTTTCCGCAGAAGTCGAGTCTGTCTAGATATTGACCTAGCCAGAATGCCGGAATTGCTTCCAGTCGACCCCTGTGAGGAAAGATATAATACAGATAATTTACTATTAATATTGAAAGCATAGAAGCAATTATTCAGAAAGTTAAGTTATTCTCCTCATTATGTTAGGATCTTACTAGAGGCAAAAACTCTATAGTCGATAGTCTTACAGCATTCTCAGCATTTGCTCTCTCTGGAATACTTTGCAGACTGAATTCGTTAAACCCTAGTAAGTTTTTGTTGTACTTTAGGTCCTTTGATTCGTTATAGTTGAAGGCGATATCGGAGGACTTGCAGAATCATTGGTTGGTCAGCCTCCTAAATTTGAGGGAATTTTTTTGACAGACGCAGTACATAACGCTAAAATCCAAACTTGTCTTAAAGTTATGCTTTTGTTATGTCAAGTTTGTTTTCCTATTAGACAGTATTTGAAATCTGCAGACGGTAAAATTCCGCGCACAAAATTTATGCAACTCTGATCATACCTTTTAACTACGAGAAAATGAATGCTGCTTTCATTCTTATTGAACTGTAACAACAAGTATTACAATTTCCCTCCCCCCAAAATAAAATCATCTTTTATAAAAAATTCCAGTAAGGAAGGAGTATGTTATGTACAGTTTATAGCTTCACGGTTATTTTTAATTGTCGTCAAACGTGACGGGAAATAAGGACTGAGGGGTAGGCTACAGTAAAATTTAGCAATTGGATGTTAATAAAGCATTCTTTTTTGCTTTCTGTCAATCCTATGTCTTTCAAAAGATCTAAAGAATGTAAAATATCCATTCAAAGAGCATAATTTGAATAATAGTTAAGCTCAAACAAGAAAAAAGGGGAAAGAGAAATAAGGATAAAAAAATTTCATTTTCTAAAAGAAGAATCAACTGTATAACCCAAACTCATATGATTCACTACTTCCTTTTCGTGAATAATGAAAATTTCAAAATTTCTATTAATATATTAGCCTTGAAAATAGATCTGTCTGATAACTCATTCAAAGCATTTGAATGGAATCGAAGAAGCCACTTATGTCCATTAGTTTATTGGTCGCAAACACCACCAACAAAGACCACCATACGGCGTCCTAATATTTTTTAATTGTGCTCACGTTCTTCTAGATTGGATGCCATACCTGTTTCTCATAGCCTTTTGCTAAGAACACAGAGATAAGAAAGGTTGAACATAAAGAAAAACAATATAAAGACGTTTTCTATGGATGGAATGTGGAAATCTAACTTCCAAAACATAAATGAAATGTTCATATTTTTTTAATTAAAGCTTGCATAAATTTTGCAAAAAAGAATATGAAAAGCAGAAAAAGGTTTCAATCGAAGATATCCACATAGTTCTTGACTTTCGATTTTCATACGCCTGGAAGTTTCCTGTAGCAGTATAAAACAGCGCACATTAAGGCGACGTCCGACTGTATCACTTAACATAACATCTTAGTACGATCCCATTTAACATATATATAACACAACGCAAGGAACTGTTTATACACCGCTTCCCCTTGATAACGCTTGCATAAAACAGTTATGATTGGCTGTATAAGTTAGTGTCAAATCTTTTGAATCGACGTTTTGCTAAACGATAGCATTAACCAATGAAAGTGAGGGACAGAAACTAAGTTTCTGATTTTTTAAAGAGATCCATGAGGAACAAATATATTCTGCTTCTAATTTTATATTCGATAAAACCAAAGTTTAAAAAAATACGCAAAAGTTTTTTGTCTATTTTTTTACGTAAGTTACAGTAGAAATAATAGAAAAAGTTAATTAATGAATTAAGTGTATGTGCATTAAGATTTGAACAAAATATCAGTTACGTGTCCATTTCGATTCAGCGACTTTACCGCTCAGCCGCTGGTGGGCTCATTCTTATTGTGGTACCTTTTATATTTGTATATCTAACAGAGAAAGATCAGTTTTTTTTTCCTTTCTGGAGTGGTAAGCACAAAACATCATTTGTGCTCTCCTCGTGAACCATGGGCCAACTGCCAAACAAGCTTGCTACCACTTGCAAGATACAAGCATGCACGGAGGAATGCAATAATTCCTTATAAATTCAGTTAAAATATATCAAACGCAAGGCCGGGACGAGGGTGAGGCAGGTGAGGCACTTGCCTCAGGTGAACAAATAGAAGGGGCGATAAACTAGCTATTCAATCAAAAATTCAGAAATTTATTTTTAAAACTTATTAATTTTAACTTTTAATTTCGGAATACATCAGCGAATATTAAAAGAATTTTGTGTTAACTTCAGCTTTAGAGATGGATATCTCATCATAATTTGAAGAGAAACGAAAACGCAAAGTTAGTAAATCAAATTGTGAGGAATCAATTAATATAAATTGTAGTTTTTTCTGAAAAATATATTTTTACAGAAATTAAACAAATGTTCGACGTTTTAATTTCACAATTGAAATGGCGATACGACAAGTTAAAGGGAATTTCTTCCCATTTTCAGTTCCTAACTGGTGAAAAATTTATGTCATTAAAGTTAATTTAAAGGCAGCAGCTTAGCACTTAAATATCCGAATGATATGAACGCTGAAGAAATTCAGTCAGAAATATCCAGCTTTAAAAACCATGCTATTTCAATAATTCCGGACGCAAAAGCAGCTACAAGCTTAGAATTTTTAAAAATAAGTCACGATTATAATTTAGTTCAGTCCTATCCGAATTTGGAAGCAGCGTTAAGAATTTTTCTAACGTTGCCAGTTAGTGTAGCTAGTGACGGAAGAAGTTTAGTTAACTTATAATAAAGAACTATATTAGATCTTCACTAGGCCAAGGAAAACTTTCAAACATGCCATTCTCTCTATAGAACATGAGTTAAGTAATCAAATAGATTTTGAAAAAAATATTGATAATTTTGCTTCATTAAAAGCAAGAAAAGTTAGGTTATAAACAGGCTTGAAATGTTTATGCCATAAATTTTTAAGCAGATGCTTTATTTATACTATTTAATATTATTTTCCATTTTTCAAAAAGCATTTTTTAATGTTTTCCATTTCAAAATTTTAATCGTTATAAATGTTTCACTTTGTGGAATATACAAAGTTACAATTAAACATTAGTGTAAGAGTTATTGCATTTTCACTTGAAATAGTTACTTTTAATGAGCATAAAGTATAAATAAGTATAGTTAATTTGTTCTATATGTATGATTATATGTATATATATGCAATAATGCATATATATATTTTGTGCGTGTTTGTATAATGTTACGTTTTTAAACATCATTTAGTATTATTTATTTATTCTGCCCCCTCCACACACAAATAGGTAAACAAATAGTCTTGCATTGTATATAGGGACGCACATTTACCGCTTTGCCTCAGGTGAAAAAATATATAGGCACGGGTCTGATCAAATGGACAAATAAACCATTTAAGTATTCCAATTAAACACTATCATCTTCGAATTCAATAAAGGTACAAGATTGCAAATTACTCGTAAATAAAGTCAACATCTTACCTGATGGGGTCACTGAAATTAATCCCAAAGCAAACGTGAATGGAATTGTTATAACCGACCCCATAGCGAAACAACCCTTTGACAACAGATGTTCAAAGTGTATTTGCAACACAGATAATTTGAAAGGATTCCGGCCTTTTATATCTTGACCCAGAAATAAGAGTACAAAAGAAACAATGTAAAGATAAGATTCTATCTTAGTAAGTGAGTACACGCATTGTGCAAATACCTCCAACATTTATTAAGGCAAGTCTTCCTGACATTTCAGGGTTATAGCATATTCGACAACACGTTTGTATGTATATCTGAAGAATATTTGCTTATTATATTACACGAGAGATTACATACACATATCGATAATATTCACTTATCTGTATGTATTCTGCTCTCTCGGTTAGAGGTCAATGCAAGAAGACTTCTGTTGATATGAGCTTTCATTTTATAATACATAATTTTATATTTTAATAATATATTAATATTTCGCATGGATTTTAATAAAGTCTTCACATCTTCAATAGTTTACAATAAAAGTTTTAAATTGATGATTAAGTGACATAACGTGATAGATTTCCTCAGTGGTATACCTACGGCAGAGAAAAGGGGGACATCTGTTCCCGAACGCAGCAGCCAGAGAGTGCCAAATTGTTGTTAAGAAATTTCAGAATTAATTGATTTCATTCTTAGCAAACAGAAGGGGGCACGAAATCTTCAGCTGCCTCTGGGTGCTGAATACCTTAGCTATGGCTTTGGATTGCCTAAAGATACACGACCCACAGTTATGCTCCACATAGGAATATCTCATGCAGACACACCATTTAACAGCCAGGAATAGAGTTTTGAATAATTTAATAGTATTTCGTGACTTCGCTTACCCGGTCATTGATTGATCCAAAATCATAAATTTACGTCATTCATAGCAGACATTTATTTTAGCACGTTTAATCAAAGCTGAAACAAAGCAAAAATAATGTAGTCATCTTTGATGCAAATGTATAAAAACGCTAATTCATTTCTGCAAGAAGATTGACTGAAAGCCTTAACAGCTTCCATTTCTTTATAATATAATTGAAAAGTAAACAAAAATTTTAAAATTAAGCAAAATCGCAACCTTAGTACGGTAAAAATACTCAATAAAACTCTGCGATTTCAAAGGCAATCAGATATAGGCCCCTATTCTTCAGAACTAAAAACGAATTGCTCTTCATATAAAATAATTATCGCTTCTCCCACCTTTACAAAAACAACAAGAAAAGGGTCTTGTTGTTTTTGTAAAGTTTAGCCATTCAACCTTGAAATGGCTAAACTTTTATGCGAAATGTACACTGATCTAAGGCTGTTTTAAATGCTTAACTTCCTCTAAAATTTTCTTTTATGTTTCTAATTTTTGGTAGTTAGTGTTATTACATATAACTGCTACATAACTATAATTAATAGCGACGCTTTTGTTTATGAACCTTCATATTTATGTAAAACAGTGGTGTGTTTTCTCTGTTATTGAAGTTTGCTTATGGCAGTAAATTTCTTTATATTAAATTTTATTAAATATTATTATTTAAATTTCACCCTTTTGTATTGGAGAACCAATTTGTAATTCATACTCATATATTTTATCTGCGAGATTTACTTGCCTTTGCACGCCTCTGTTCTATCTTAACTCTTCTACATTGTACCCATAGGAGTAAAGTAAATATTCAAAATAAAATAAGTAAATAGCTATATAATCTAGTAAACATTTACCATAAAGTTATTTTACATTTAATGGAGATTTTTAAAAAGCGAGAATGCAGAATTTTATTGAATTATACGTTATTACTCTATCAGAGAGTACTTTTCATTTTTCACTATAATTTATTATCTTTGAAGGGGATACATTCTTGAGGATATCATCTGAACACTAAGCTATGTAAAAAGGTTTTAAAATATGATAAAATTGATTTTAATTCCGTTAATTTCAGTGCAAAATGATATCTCACAAGTGTCCCAAACATCCAGCATTGCTTGATAAAAATCCAAGTTAGGTCAAGGGTTAAAAATATGTAGACAACTTGATAAGGTATCAAACTAATCAAAACGTTTTGTTCGAAGGTTGTATCATGTAATGACCTTGCATCTAATTTCCTGTTATCTGAAAGCATTTTGTGTGAAAAGTCACTGTTTGAAACTACTAAAATTTGTTTCGAAAGAGTAATAATATTTGTATTTAAAGATTTATTTATTTACTTACTGAGCTTCTGTATTAATTTATATAGTATGCTGTACTGTCAAAATCATACCTGTCTCTGTTCTAGTTAAATTCATAAATCGCAATTGTATCTCTGGCATTCGCGCTTTTAGCAGAAATGTCCCGGAATTCCCCTTCTTTCCTGTCAATATACATATTAACTTTTGATTTGCTTTCATCTTTGTTTTCTTAACCAGAAGCAATTTTCTGTATTCTATTTCTTTTCAACAAAGTGTCACTGTAGTAGAAACTTCTCGAAATGTTTCGTTTGATAGAGCCGTCTGATATGATTTTGTTACTGATTTAGCCTTTCGTTACTGATTAACGTCCTGGGGGGGAATTTGGAGTTTGAAGGCGAAAGACTAGATCAAACGGTTGTTTAATGGCTAATCAGCGAGTATGTTCTTTGAACATGATTGCAGCCTCTTCTCAACTTGCAATAAATTAAAACGTACCCTGAATCTTCTGAATACATTCTTAAGAATACCTACGGGCTTCCGGTTTGAATGCTGTTCCAGGGTGCATGGGCTTATGGATCAGATCTAGCTGGGTATAGATTTTGAGGTACTGGAAACAACAACGCAATAAAAGTTTCTGAAATTTTTTCTAGAGACAATATTTGTAACGATGCAGTTTTTCTCTTTTCTGCAGGAGGCACAGCAAAGCTCTCTATTCTGCAGGAGCATAGCTGGTCTTCTTGGTAAGAGTTTGTTCCAGGTTCCAGGTTCGGAAACGTACAATTGGGAAAATTTTAAAACATCGCTATTGAAAGCATTCCCAGTTGTGAAAGACCGTGCGAAACTTGAATCGAATTGTTTATCAAATATCAATATAACTTCGACGAATTAATGGACTTCGTTTTAAGAAAGATTCAAATTTTTTATTTGCTATATGAAAAAAGGTCCGACAGAGAAAACATGGAAGTAATATTGCCGTGTCTACTCCCGTCAATCCAGAACTTTCTTAAAGTCAGAAACCCGCAAACCCTAGAAAGCTGATTTAAATTAGTAGTAAAATTTCAGAGCAGGCGAACGGCGGAAAACTCGCGTGCAAGCATGTTTTGGCAGTATTCAAGGTTTCACTCTCAGAAGAAACTTCAAGGCCATCAAAAATTCTGATGCGGAAAGGCACAAACAGAAATTTTATAATGATAGAAATAGACGCGATGTAGAATATACGGTCGGTCAAAAGATGTTAAAAATCAAGCATTCCTTATCGTCTACACTCGAAGGCAGGATTGCTAAATTTGAGCCCAGATTTAATGGGCCTTTTGTTATAGAAAGAATTAAACATTCAGCGTTTTATTTAAAGGCTAAAATCGGCCAGAAAATTATTGCTAATATTGACCACATAAAGCCGTCCTACAGTTTTACTGACCTGCAAGTTTTAAAAGATTTATTGCAGGATCACCGAGCTGGAATTCCCCAGCAACCAAAAGAAAGCAAGCCGAGAGTACCGAAGAAATACCCGCGAAGTGTATACAGCCGCAAAGTCCTGGGTCAACGAAAAAGAGGACAACGAAAAAAGATGAAAGTTCCCCTAGAGTAGAAGCAAGTTCCGACTGTGAAACGGAAAAAAATCTGTGGATGGCGTTTCAGGAAAATGACTAGCTCGAGAACAGAACTCAGTCACAACAAAGGAACCTTTGACACAGACGCAGCATTTCTCGGCGGAAACTACATCAAAGGAGATCACAAGAGCTTCAGAGCGAAGATTCACCATAGAAAAACGAATCGCCGATGCAAGAAACCATTCCGGAAACCAGGAGAATCAAACGAAATTTTGAAGATCCCGAGGAAAGATCCGGTTACTAAAAGGCAAAGAGGAGGTCAGAATATCAGAACCCTCAACCGAAGAGAAAGGCAGGCCGATTCACCGCCAGAGGAAAGAAAAGAAAGGAGAGGCTGGAAAAGAATACTAGCCACCCAAGAAGAAGAATGAAAGTTCAAAATTTAAGATGTCCCACTGGCAAGAATTTTGAGAGAAAAGAATGGAGGATTATAAAAACCAAAAAGATAAGTGAACATTTTCTTTGTTTGTTTATTTAGAATGCAAGTTCAATTTATATTGTTACGTGCGTACGGGTTCGTTATATATTGAATGCACAAGTCGTAAAAAGTTAACAAAAATTTATTCTTTCCACAAGAAATAAATTAAAATGCTGAAATATTTCTTCACAAATCTTCGCACAATATCTCAAATGTTTAGCAAAAACTCAGTTCAAAACAGATAAAATAGTTCTATCTCACAGCGAAATAGCTACCATCAATACAGCATTAAGTAAACAAACAGCAAATCGCTTTTTACAGCTACAAGTATAACAGCAACAACAATAACTACAACAACTGAGATGAGTCCAGTCCAGTCCAGTCAAGTATTGCCGGAATATCGTAGCAATTGCACGATGTGTCCGGCTCCTGATAATTTGCCCAAAAGGCACATGATATGGGTAGGTCCAGGTAGGTGAAATACATACACGAAAAAGGAGGGGGGGTGACCATGCATCACCAGGTTTAGAAAAACCAAAAATGATCACAATCGGCGCAGCGACAAGGAGAGAGAAAACGCAAAACCAGACAAATGGCCTAGAGCGCAAGAAATATAAAACGCATAATATGAAATTAAATACAGACACAAATATAAAATACAAACATAAAGAAATACAAATATGCAATGATAAAAATACAAATATGCAATGATAAAAATACAAATACAAAAATAGTGAAAATAAAGTTGAATAAGTAGAATATATACATTACGTACAGACCAGCAAATAGCTAGCAAAAGTAAGTGTCAAGTGCTTTACGCGGGAAAGTTTAAATTACATATATGTGCGGCATAAGGTCTGATATATCTGTCCTCTATGAGAATTTCATAGTCAAGGGTGTTGAAGATCTCCAGGTGTGGGCAAGTGAGAGCCTTGTTGAAGAACTTGTCATTAATTCGAAGAAGATAATCTTTGACAGTTTCAATCTTTAAATCTCTGTGTAACATATCGTTGGACACAAAGTAATGGGCATTCGTAATCAGCCGTAAAAATTTGTTTTGCATAACTTGTATTCTGTAGAGGTCGCGTGATGTAAAAGCTGCCCAGGCCGGGGAGGCATAAGAGAAAATAGGGCGCACTATTGCCGTATAAAGGTGCTTCTTACGTAACAAATCCAGTTGCGAATACTTTCCTAAAAGCGGCATAAGGCTTTTCATAACAATTACGGTCTTGTTTCGGATGTGATTGAAGTGATCAGTCCACGTAAATTTGTGATTAAAAACCACACCTAGGTAATTGGCCTTTTTTACAATTGGGACTTCTACGTCGAAAAGGGTAAGTCTGACATTTAAGGACTTTTTAGCCTTCTTCTTGCTAATAATGAGTAATTGCGATTTAGTTGCATTTATGGCGATTCGCCATTTGGTGCACCAATGCTCTATGTGCGGAATTGTTTCTTGAAGTTTAGCAATTGCAATGGCCGGACTTAGGGATCTCACCGCCAGCGCCGTATCATCGGCGTAGCACCCCAGGTAATTATTTAATCCAGTAAATGGTTTCGGGAAATCTGACACATAAAATAGATATAAAATTGGGCCAAGAATAGAGCCTTGGGCCACGCCGGCATTTAATCTTCTCTGCGTAGAAGTATCTTGTCCGATATTAACAAAAAATTTTCTATCTTTAATAAATGAGTATATAAGTAAAGTCATCTCCCGATCAAAGTCATTTGCAATTAGCTTGAAGATAAGCCCCTCATGCCAGACGCGGTCGAAAGCTTTCGCCACGTCCAGCATGAGGAGGGCAACTTTTTGATGGTTATGAACAGCAGAGCCGATGAATTCCACTAATCTGACTAACTGCTTTGTAGTAGATAATGACTTGCGGAAACCAAACTGCTCGGGAGGGAGCTTTTCAAGATATTTTTCCATGCGTTTCAAGATCACCTTTTCATATATTTTACCCAATCCGGGTAGCAGACTAATTGGGCGACAGCCGTCCGGCTTTGTAGTATCTTTTCCAGGCTTGGGGATAACTATAATTTTTGCGGTTTTCCATTTTGTTGGAAAATAGCTATTCTGCAGACATGCATTTAAAATACTTGCGTATTTGGTAATAATGTTTATAGGTAAATTCTTGATGGTAAAATTAGTAATAGAGTCGTACCCGGGGGCTTTCCGATTCTTTAACCTCCTTATAATTTCAGAAATTTCAAATGGAGATGTGAACTCCGTCTTGTTGCGCACAGATGGACCTGTGAGATAGTCTTGAACGCAGTAGCGAACATCATAAACAAAAGAGTAATCACAAGGATTCTCATTTGGCAGGAATTGTTTTTCGAAATGTTCAGCTAACATATCGGCTTTTTCTTTGTTGGTAAGAGCGATTTTGTTCCCATCGGAAATGGGCTTATTTACTGGTGAGCTGCGCTTGAGCTTTCGAGTAAATGACCAAAATTCGTGGTTGGGTTCATTGAAGCTGGCGATTTTGTCATTCCACCTTTCAATACGATATTGCTTTATTTGGACTCTAATTTGCTTATTTAATCTATTAAGTTCTTTCTTGATACGCGGGTCCCACGAGCGGTTCCATTGCTTGCGTAATCTGTTCCGTATCTTGATATCTTCACGAATATGACGGGGGAGAATGTCCGGATTTAACTGAGATGAGGTGTTTCACCTCGGCTTTTATAAGTTTTTAAATTATCAGTAGAACAATCACGATTTTTCTAGATTTTTCTGGATGGCAACAGTAATTACGAGATATTTATTTATTAAGCATTAAATGCACACGCTCTTTTATTTTTATTGTTAGTCCTTAGGGATTTAGTCCCGAAGGACTATAACTTTCGTTTTGCGATTTTGCGTTGATTCACTCTGAATGCCCGTTTCACTTTTCAAATTGTTGCCACTAAATGTTATCGCTCTGCATTAAAGTTTAAAAAATGAAAAATCTGTATAAATGTATGCATGTTTCTATTATTATTTTTTTTTGACGTAGCTTTCTCTTCAAAAATCGTCTGCGTGCGTTGCACGGGAAAATAAAAAGGAATTTTAATTACAGTTCTAAATAAATAGCCAAATAAATGTGAAATTCGTAACAATATTCTCTAAAACTTTAACGAATTTTTCATTAACAAACTCAAAGATTTCAAAGCCAGCAATACCAACGTTGTACAGAAAAACATTTT
>KK119248.1:1909-38936 GCA_000611955.2 Stegodyphus mimosarum | reverse complement strand
TCACGTGAACTGTCCACTCTTACTAAACAAAGAAATGCTGCACGTAGGCTCTTTCAAAGGACAAGGAACCCCTTGGATAAGCACCGCCTAAATCGTCTTAATGCTGCTGTCAGGTCTCTTACATATAAAGAATCACAACTCCACTGGACTAACTACATTAACTCGCTCTCTGCTGAGGATACCTCCCTGTGGAAAGCTGTTAATAGACTCACGAAATGCTACAGGAAAATTCCGCCCCTTAACGGCCCTAATAGGATCCATTACACGGACACTGAGAAGGCAGAACTGCTCCCACAGATTCTGGAGTCTCAGTTTAGTCCCAACGACATACATGGCACTGATACTGAACAACAGATTAATGACTTCCATTCCAACTTCACAACAATACCACACACAAACATCATTGCCCCAGTCATGCCATCAGAAGTCTGTGGCTATATCAAGAAGTTAAAGAACAAGAAGAATCCTGGCTTCGACAAAATTACAAATGTCATGATAAAAAAATTTCCTATTAAAACTGTCTTCATGCTTACCAAGCTCATCAACAGCATTATGCAGACCCAGCACTTTCCCAATCCGTGGAAACTGGCAGCCATCTCGCCTATCCTCAAACCAGGAAAACCAGCTACATCACCGACGTCGTACAGACCAATCAGTCTTCTGTCTTGTATTAGTAAAGTGGTTGAAGCTGTTATTCTTGCCAGAATTAATCAACACCTGGAAGAAAACAACATTCTTATCCCCTATCAATTTGGGTTCAGGAAACAACTGTCGACGACCAACCAACTCTACAGAGTGGTGGAAATGATTACAGAAGGAAGGCAAAGAAAGAAAATTACTGGTGGCATTTTCTTAGACATAGCCAAGGCTTTTGATCGCGTATGGCTGGACGCATTAGTCTACAAAATCCACACACTGGGTTTCCCAGTTTACATCACGAACATAATTAAATCCTACCTAACTGGTAGACACTTTGTCGTTCATATTTCTGGCACATATTCCACCAGCCGTGCAGTACTTGCAGGCGTCCCACAGGGTTCTCTTTTGGGACCCACACTCTACAATGTTTATATGAACGACATACCCACAGCAGACAACACTATACTGGCCATGTATGCTGATGACACAGCGATCCTGGCACAAAATGCATTTCTTAGTCCAGTAATCCAACGATTACAAAACCACATCCATGCACTTGAGACCTGGCTAGTTAAATGGAAGGTGCAAGTCAACCTGGAAAAAACGCAGGCTATATTGTTTACAAAGAGAAAGAAAATAAAAACAAACCTTCAATTCTATGGTACGGTACTTCCCTGGGCCAAGCAAGTCACTTACTTAGGGGTGATCCTCTGTAAAACTTTCTCATGGTCCCCACACATAACACATATTCTCAAAAAGTTTCGAGCCCGTAAATCGCAACTCTTTCCCTTAATTGCTCGGAATAGTATTCTATCTATAGACAATAAGTTACTCATTTACAAAACCATTATGCGTCCACTATTAAGTTATGCCTGCCCAGTTTGGGCATATTCATGTCGTTCCAACCGTAAAAAATTGCAAACTGCTCAGAATGGTGTTCTGAGGCAACTAGTAAATGCACCATGGTACATCCGAAATAGTAGAATTCATCTAGAACTGAACATCGAACACATTCATAATTTTTATTGTAGACTAGCTAGGCAGTTTCATGTAAATCAAACCAAAATTAGTAACCCAGATATTTATATTCCTGATTACGAAGCTGCTGACCCTGTAAACTTTGTACGACCAATGTCAATTCTTTACCTGGCACCTGTTTAAGCATTATAAACATTGTACATTCTGGATTTAATTAGAAATGTTCTAAGTTATCATTTGTGTGTAATATTTTTCTCTTATTTTTCTATTATTATTTTTCTTAGAGTTATTATGTTATTCAATTATGTTTTTCTAACATGCCAAAAGATTCGTACTTTTTATTCTCTTGTCATTTCAAATATGTTATCTCACCAGCTCGACAACTTCTGTGCATATCTTTATACTTTTCCTTTAGAGTTTCCCACAGTTAAAAAAAAACTTATGTAGTTAGGTACTCACCTTTCAATTCACTCAGTTTATTTAACGATATGATTAGGAAATTATATACGTTTACAGTAGGGGTAAGGCTCATTAGCCTAGGCACCCTGGCGTTGCGCCTCAACCGATGCTTCAACAAATTCGTAACAATATCATGTGGTTCAAAGTTGCTAAATGCTGTTCAAAAGAAAGATTTTTGGTATTCGCAAGTTGGCGAGAATTTAGTTTGTAAATATCTGTTTTTGAGAATTCGCAATTTGCGAGGATTTAGTTTGTGAATATTTTTAGTCGAAAGACTTCAATTGAAAATTTGTTAACTTAAAGTTAAGACTGTAGCAAAAGTTCGCAAATTTTGTATAGCAACTGTAACTAATGATGTAAAGTGAATTTTAAAATATTGTATATTAAAATGTTGTATTGAAAGTAGAAATGTTAATGTTAGTTGTAAAATTAAAATAGTACAAACGTAAGTTTTGGTCAAAGTATGAATGCAAAACACTTTGTATAATAGATGAATAGAAAGAAAATACAGATTGAATGTGTTTAAGGTTAGGCTCTCCATGCTTTACTTAAGAATTTAAATCAAGCTCTCTTTCAGCACATTAGATATAGTTTTGTGTTTAAGGAGTTTTTTGAGGTCTGGAATGCCACGTTCTAAGAAATCGTAGCTATTGTGTAGTTGGTAGTGTATGTTCGCGGTAACACAACAATAATACGCTCAGTTCATTCAGAACAAATTTTGGAGAGCGTGGGAGGAAGCAGATTTAAATTTTATGTGAATGAAAGCTGTTTGACGTCCAAAATAATTTCAATAATGGTATAGTGGTAAAGAAAATAAAAATTGTTTTTGAAAGAATACCACTAACATTCTTTTCTTCCAGATAAGTTGGAACGACAAAACTGAAAACTTGTACCAGAAAAGAAGCAGATGTTTGTTCCCAATCAAATTTTAAAATTTGTGAATGTAATTTTTCTTAGTTTTAGTCTAGCTTTAGATATTGTTGTAAAGTTGGCCTTAAACAGGAAACGTTTAATCATAAAATTCATTGAAGAAAGGAGAATCGTTAGAAGTTTAAACTTTGATGATAAAGAGTTTTTGTAGAATTTACACTCTTAAACAAGGCCGTTTTGAGACCTTATTCTTCGAGTAGTTAAATTCAGGTGGGGAAAGATGTAAGGTTTATCCTGATTGTATAACAGTTATTTTAAGTTTATGCACCTATCCTATCTGTTCACAGACTCAAGCGATTATCCGCTTATCAGTGTACAGGGTTCCTCACATTGAACTGTAAAATAAAAGGGTGAAAACCCACACAGTCTAAGGAAAAAGAATAATAAGTACAGTATAATTTAAGAAACATTCGTCCTCCTTAATACTGTAGAGAAATATGATGTCATACGGCGATAGCAGCGCCCTCACCTGAAGTAGAAAAGGGCAGTTAGATTTGAGAGTTTAGATGGGAATGTCGCATTAAGCCATATCCTTTGGTTTGTAAAATTTTCCATATGTATATTAATTAACTGATTAACTGTATACAGTGTAAATAAATATTTAACTTACCTTGCTGTGGGTTAATTATAGAGATGGATGTGATGTTCTTCATATGGAAAAATAGATCTTAGATACGTTATAATTTTCTACTTAGAATTAGCCTTTGGCGTTAATGGTGCAGTACGGCCATGAACCTTTGGCCGATTTAAAAATTTGTGCCTTAAACTTGGATTATTGGATTAGAAAGTGTAGGAAGACTGACTGCAAAGGTAAAATTATATTTTCTGTTTTTAGTAAAATTGTGAAAATCGCTAAAGCTAGAAGAAATACTCTTAGATCTCTTACAAGATTAATTTCTATAATCGAAAATAAAATCTTAGAAAATGAAATAGGAGAAGAAGAGTTGGAAGAACTCTCGAACAGATAAATTTAAAATTTAAACAGTTAAAAGAGATACATTCTGACATTCAAAATCAAATTACGGATGTTAACGAAATCGAAATTATTGAATGTCAAGAGTATCATGAAAAATTGTTTATTGTTCATGTAAGTTGAAAGCTACTATTACTAAATGTAAACCAAGTACATAAAGAACACAACAACAACAACATATTAGCTTGTTAAAATTAGGAAAACAATTCGTTAAATTACCGTCGTTAACAGTAAGAAAATTCGATGGTGATAATGCTCATTGGTAAAGACTGGTATCAGTTTGAATCCCTGATACACAGAAACGAAGATTTATCTAACGTAGACAAATTTAATTACTTACACTCATATTTAACTGGAGTAGCCGCAAACGCAATTAAAGGAATTACACTGAAAAATAAAAATTACGAAGCAGCAAGCATAAACCTTAAAGGAAAGATTTATGCAAAAAACTTTGGTTATTAATTCTCATTTGAATAAACTGTTGAATCTAACACCTGTTACGAAATCAACAAGTGTCCCTCTGGTAAGGAAATTGTTAGGTACTTGCCAAACAGAAGTTCCCAATTTAGAAGCCTTAGGGATAAATTTAGAAACTTATAGTTCTCTATTATATCCCATATTAATTAAATTAATACCACAAGATATTCTTCTAGAAATTACTAAAAAATGTGAAATAGACGAAGATTGGAAGTTCTCGAAAATAATTAATTTTCTAAAAGTAACAGTCGAAAGACGAGGAAAAAACCTTATTTTTGACACACAATGAAATATTCAATTGAGAACACACAGCTTCTGTTAGTTATAATTCTAAAGAGAAATTCTCGCGATTAGAAAAGCCACTACTTTTCAAATCCAAACATTCTCCCGTTTTTAGACGATAAAGGAATCTTGCGGCTTGGAGGAAGATTACAATTCTCCGATTTCAGTACCGAAGAAAAATATCCTGTCCTCTTGCCTCGAAATTCAAAATTTACGGAATTGATTATTGAAAGAGAACATGGCAAATTGATGCATAGTGGAGTTATAGCCACTTTGACCAGCTTTCGAGGAGAATACTGGATACCGAAAGGGAGACAGCTTGTGAAGAGGATACATACAAACTGTCTTATTTGTAGAAAGTATACGGCAAAACCTGCTCAACAAATGACCGCACCGCTGCCAAAAGACAGAATAGTTGAGAATCCACCATTTCTTGTTTCTGGAATGGACTTTGCGGGTCCGATTTGGGTTAGATCAGCAACCGGAACTGATAAATCGAACACAGTTCTTTTCACCTGTGCCGTTACGAGAGCCCTTCATTTAGAGCTAGTCTCTAGTGTGTCAACAGAAAATTTTTTCATGGCCTTTAGACGATTCGTATCAAGCGGAGGACATTGTGACACAATTTACTCGGATAATGCCAAAACCTTTGAAAAGGCAAACCGAGAACTCGAGCATTTAAAAAAATACTGAAGGATTCCAAATTTCAATATTTTATTGCCTGTAAGAAGATAAGTTGGAAATTGATTGCAGAACGTGCTGCATGGTGGGGAGGATTTTACGAACGTTTAGTGAAGTCAGGGAAGCCTCTCACACCAGCACACTTTCTCAACTTTCGTCGAAAAAATCATAATTTTTCCCTTCATTTTATAGAGATGATTGATAAAAATTCCAATAGAAGTTATCTGATGAAAAGGTAAGTGTACCAAACCGGACTTTTAGAACACCTCTGGAAAAGTTGGAAGGAACACTATTTACTTGACTTGCGAACTGCCCACCATTCGGATACTCCTAATCCGAGTAAAGAATTTAAAAAGTTGGAGATGTCGGTTTTTTGGACGGGTACACAAAGTCCAAACTCTTATGGGAACTTGGTGTGGTAGTAGAGTTATACAGAGGACGAGATCAACATCTTCGTTCTTGTTTAATTAAAACGTCCAAAGGAGAAATTAAGAGACCCATACAACTCTTTTATCCTTTAGAAGTTGTGAACCAACTTGAGAACTATTGACTTTTTTTTCAACATGTGATAAGAACTTCTTGAACTTACTGGTTATTTAGTAATTTCGTATGTTTAATTGATTAATTTGTTTTATTTTATATTTTAGTAAATGTTCAAGAAAATTTTTCTTTTTAATTTGTGGCAATAAGTAATTGTAAGTATTTTCATTTGGATTTAGTTGTTATTCTCCTTAATTGCGTGAACTTTATGAGTTCAGGTGGGGAATGTAGAGAAATATGATGTCATACGGCGACAGCAGCGCCCTCACCTGAAATGGAAAAAGGCAGTTAGATGGGAATGGCGCATTAATTGCATATAGTGTAAATAAATATTTAACTTGACCTGCTTTGAGTTAATCATAGAGATAGATATGATGTTCTTCATATGGAAAAATACATCTTAGATACGTTCGATTGGTACATTGTTAGAATTTTCGACTTTAGCCTTTCGCGTTAAATACTGTAATGGTAATTTTCAGTGGCAAAAACTGTCTTTTTGATTCTATATTTTTTCTTGTTCTCCCCATTTATTATTTACTTTGTTTTGGTATAGATAACAATTATTTGTACTCTGATTTATTTACATTGTATTTATGCTGTTTTTTCCATTCTTTAGAAAAAGACGATTTTAAGTGATCCAAATCATGAATCTAAATTGTTTAAAATCAATTTATTTTTTAACCTAAATGAAAGTTTAGGTTAAAATTACCTTCCTAATTTCCTATTTTTACTCTTTATGTCATTTACTTCAATTTATTACAAAATTTTATTTATACGTTTTATTTCAGTTTCACTTTGTTTTTTCCAAAAGTTCATTTTTTAAACTAATCAGTTTAGTTTTGTTCTGGTAAATTTAAATTATTATCTGATAAAGGAATGTTTTTTTTTGGCATACAGAGAAGGAAGATAAACTTCTGATTACATTTATTTATTTGATCACTTGCTTTATGTTAATCATTAAATTTTACTTAAACCAACATTCATATACTTACCACATCAATTCTCGTTTTTAGTTTCGAATTGTTTAACAACAAATCTCTGCTGCCTTAATGGAAGAAAAAATATATTTCACAAGCTAGATCTATAGTTTCTAATTTCTCGTAGGCATATATTTATCTTCTTATACATTTTTCGTCTCTACATAAGGGTAATTTTCCTTATTATACTAGACTGACAAATCCATTTTGAATTTTCAATCCATGCTTAAGATTTATTAAAAGGAAATTTTATCGCAAAAGATATTACTCAAAGTTTTATTGTTATACAGTTTGTAAGTTAACAGTTACAGTTATTTTCCTGAGATGAAATATGCTATTCATCTTCCCAAAATGACAGAAATATTTTTATAAATTGTAAAATATTTTAATAGCTCTATTCTGAAATGAAATTGATATTCATACGGTGGGAATAAAATAATTAATATAAATATTTCTGATATCATTTAATTGTATTTGCATGAAAAGAATAGTTTGAAAAGTAGGAAAAAAAGGCCTAAAGTATAATTTCTAAAATGGTTATAAAAAATAAGGACTGCTTTGGAACAGTACACGAGACTATATTCTGTTCAATAAAAATGTGATATTTAGTGATGTGTGATTATATATAAATGCTAGAATTATTTATATAAATGTGATTATGTATATAAATGCTAGAATAGTATAATTATTATTTTCACCAAAATGATACAAGATGGATTATTTTCCTGTCAATGCGGAAATGTTACACAAATTCTGAATTTATTAATTATTGCATTGTAATATAAAATTGCAAAATTCATATTATGTGAATCAAATAATGACAAAATTTATATTTAATATGATGTAACTGCATTTACACGTTCATGCAGTGCAGTTCCTATTACGACTATGCACGAAAATATCCATTTTGTAAATCCAAATTACGTATTCTCCGGACGTGGTATCTTTTGCAATATGCCTTTGTAGCCATCAAGTCGTACATAATCTCCTATAATAGAAAAATTTAAGATTAAATGCATTTTAACAGTAATAAATAAGTAATAAAGAAAACAAACAGTGTTGAATTAATTGTGTCTTAAGTGTGTTACATTAAATTATCACAAATATTTAATATGCAAAATCACGTATGAATAAAATTTTCATCCAACTACTCAAGCTCACATCGATTATTACAATACTGATTTCAGGACATTCACTAGCATTGGATTTCTATGACTGTTTATTAAAGCATAGGTAGTTAAATAGGTTTTCAAGATACGGGTCCTCAGTGTCGGTGTCAAGATAATTTTTGGTGAGTCGCAAAAGTTCTGAATAACCTTTTTTTTTCTTGTATTACATCTTACACAGACTCATTCAAGAGATTATTATAAGAATTTTTTATTTAAATGTTTTAATTAAAAAGATGATCCCATCCTATTAAAAATTGTTTAGGGTATTAATGTTGACTATGTCAATTGCAGTGAAATGTGAAAATATTATATTAGATTAAATATTAAAGCAAGCTGTAAAAAATATTTTCTCGAAGGGATAAATGGGGATAGTTAATAAAAGTTTTCCCTATCAACACAGGTGATTTTAATACCCTAAACAATTTTTCCTCCGATGTGATAATCTTTTTAATATAAAATTTTCAAAAAATTTCTTATTTCTTAAAAATTTAAATCGTTACATCTCAAGTTCAGGAATTAATTAATTATTCTTTCTATATTTTATTTATTCTTAACCTCATATATTTGGTTTTTCAAGAGTATACACACATATATAGTAAATTTATGTATGTGTAAGCTATAAAATGTGAAAGACAAGTACTAACTTAATTGACAGCACACGTTTTAATTACTAATTTTAATTTAAATACAACCACTTCACAGCATCTGTACTGCGTCACTGACGTTATTAGTATTCTGCAGTAATCTGCAATGCTTTAGCTTCTTGCCCAATCGCTGTTCAGGATTTAAACAATGCATTCCGAAACTTAAACCCAGCTGCTTAAATACGCATAACTTTTCTCCTCTTCTTTGGCCTAGTTACCATCTGTTTGCCTCTCTGCGTTTTCATCTATTGTTCCAAAATTGTAATCGCGTCGAATATAAAATTGTGGGGGTGCAGACTGAAAACATTGTCATGAGTGATTTCAACAGAATATTTAATTTAAATGTTTAAGAAATAATTGTTTCTGTCCAGAAATAAAATATGTTCAATCGTTAAGGCAGTTGCCCTTTTTCAGAATTCCAGCCTACGACCCAATCAGTGTTTCAGCTACCTTCTAATTTCATTCCTCTCTTACTATAATTGAAAAGTAATTCACGTCTTCTCTAGTACGTTTTCTAATCCTACCACCATATTATTACAATTTTCTGACCAAATTATTACATATATAATAGGGTATGTTTACTTTTTCGTCAACTATAACTTGCTCAAAAAAACTCGAAAAATTCAGAATAAATAAAGTTTCAAATGAATTCACATTCGTAAGTAATACATCACCTGTCTGAAAATTTCTTGTCACTTCATGCAAACCTGCAATGCAAGGTATACCATATTCTCGACTGACCACAGCTCCTACGAAAAGTTATTAAACAGATTACAGAATGACAGTAAATATCAAATAGATTACAAATTAAATATTCTAAATAAATTAACACATGAAAACATTTTATCATAGCACTTAGACCAGGTATATATGAGTTATGTATTAGAATTGTGTTAAGATGAATTTCATTATTATTTCTTAAATATAGTTGTTATTAAAGTTATTATGCAATATACCATGTGATATTAGTCCTCCTAACTCTGTAACAACTCCAGCCAGCATGGGAAAATAAGGGGTCCAACCAATATCTGTGCCGTACGTCAGAAGAATTTCTCCGGGCTGCAATAAAAGAAACAGGCAATGAGAGAAATATAGATTACATTATGGTAATAGAATAGACGGGTTACGTTTTACCAAGAATACCATCTGTGTTTTCAGTACAACAGGTTTTGGAAAGTAGTACGTATATTTAATCTGTATGTATAAAATGCCTTGTGTTAAGAATTTTATTTTGAGCATAATGCAGTAAGATACTTTATTCCATACCTAAGCAAAAGGTATTTATAGGGTACTTCATAACTGCATCATACAGCAAAATTCCTTCATGTTTCTTTGTGGTTTTTTAGAATGGCGCTTTAGGAAAAAACGTTAATCTCTTTTTCATAATTTTAAAGGGCTAGCTCGAACATGACGATTATATTTGCCATGCTGTGTTCATTTGCCTAATTTTAAAGTCCTCACAGATTACTCCAACATCGCAACGACATATTTCTCTTCATCCTTTCATAGTTGAATGTGCAGACGGAGGAATCACTCTATCTTTCGAAGCTCTACTTCATCCTCATATGTCTCTCAATGTAATGGAACACACACAAACGTCCTTTAGAGCAGCCGAAAGAATATAACATATTTGCCAGTCCATGCATCAGGTCTCGAACATATGGCCTCAGTAGAAGCGATTGAAGAAAAAACTTAATTTGTTGCCTCGTCACATCGGTGGTATTTTTAATACCATGCTTAGATGAATAAAGACACTTATTTTCTTCTAATTCTACTTTATGAAGCAAAATATATATACAAATATTTACCGCTTTGTGAGAGTTACATAATAGCGGATTTAAGCTATTCTATAAACTTCTATATACCGGAAAACTTGTTAAAGGTCGCGAGTTAAGATAAGCTTCTATTTGTATGAGAAATGTTTCAAATTCTTCATATGTCAATCTCGCTTCACCAACTACTCGTTTCAAATGATATTTTGTTGATTTTATACCGGCTTCCCAGAGTCCACTCATATGTGGCGCACCTGGAACGTTTAGATGCCATTTAATGCCACTATCAGACAAATATCTGCTAACGTTTTGGTTATAAGCTGTAGATCTAGCAAGTCTTTCAAATTCCATAAGTTTGCGTTTTGCTCCAACAAAATTGGAACCGCAATCGCTATATATATCACTACTTTTACCCCTACGGGAAATGAACCTCTTAAGGGCTGCAATAAAAGCATCTGCTGAAAGATCAGTTACCAATCCTAAATGAATAGCTCTTGTCGTAAAACAAACAAATAGAGATATATATGCCTTGAATGATCTAGAGCCTCGACCTTTATTTGCTTTAATTTGAAAAGGACCTGCGTAATCCACTCTACAGCGCATAAACGCAGGAGCAGGGGAAACACGACTAGAAAGCAAATCGCTCATCATTTGATTAGTGACACATGCTTTAATTCTGCAACACTTTATACATTTTCTAACTAAATCTCTGATAACAGCTCTAGCACCTATAATCCAATACTGTTCTTGAATGCAAGATTGCATGAGCTGTGGACCTGCATGCAAAAGTATTTCATGGTAATGTCTGACAATTAGATGAGTTAAAATATGCTTCTTTGTCAGCAAAATAGGATGCCTAATGCCATATGCAAGGTTTGCATGTCGCAAGCGACCGCCCACCCTGAGAATACCTGAATTGTCTAAAAATGGATTTAAAGATAAAATTTTGCTTGTACAAAATAATGATTGATTTTTGCTCAAAATGTTAATTTCATTCTTAAATTCAACATATTGCATTAATTTAATTAACACATGCATAGCTTTAGTTAATTCACTGGTTTTTAAAAACCCACTTACCTTATCTGCTGAATTTCTACAGTTATTTACAAACCTCAGACATAATGCTATAACACGTTTAAGTTTAGTGAGAGAAGAATACTTATAAAATAAATCATACGAGTCTATCAAGTGATTGGCAGCGGTTGTTGATTGTAAGGTACATCTTTGCTCGGGCACAGAATCATTCAGTGGTGGTGCAGATGCTGCTGGCTGAAAAGGAAATAAATGATACAACAAATCTGGACCACGTAGCCACAACGAAGTAACCAGTGCAGATGATGACACACCACGAGTTGCTAGATCAGCAGGGTTAGCATTTCCACTCACATGATGCCACTGTATAGAAGACAACGTTTGAATTTTTGCTACTCTGTTGGCGACAAAGGTTTTCCGTCGGCTTGGGTGAGATCCTATCCAGGCTAGTACAATAGTGGAATCTGTATGAAAATAAGCTTGTGATATAGGTGTATCCAAATCTTTACAGGTGAAGTCCATCAATTTAGTCAACAGGAATGCTCCACAAAGTTCTAATTGAGGAAGTGATATGGTTTTTAATGGTGCAACTGTTGTTTTGGCTATCAATAACTGAACATTGATTTGTCCAGTATCTAACACAGAACGATAATAAATTGCAGCAGCGTACTCTTTCTCCGACGCGTCACAAAACCCGTGCAATTGAAACTGGTTATCTGATTCAACCAACAAGAATCGTGAAATTTTGATATTTTGAATAAGTAGCATATCCTAAGTAAGTTGTTTCCATTCACATGCGATATTTGGAGGAACCTCTTCATCCCACTGTAATTGATGTTTCCACAGTTTTTGCATGATAAGTTTATACCGAACCGTGATCGGTGCCAACCATCCAAGAGGGTCAAAGGTCTTTGCAATTACTGAAAGTAATGTTCTTTTGGTTAAGACTTCAGAATATGATGAATTGACTTTAAAGAAAAACATATCTGAAGCTGGATGCCAGAGGATACCTAACGTTTTCACAGTGTCATCATTGTCCATGTTCAAAGAAGGATTTGATAAGCACAAATCTGGATTAATTGAATTCAAGACTTCCTTGCTGTTAGAAGCCCATTTTCGCAAAACAAATCCTGCACGTGACAACATCTGATTCAATTGCCTTTGTAATTCTATAGCTTCTGTAATTGAACTGGCTCCGGAAATCAAATCATCAACGTAGAAGTCCCTAAGACATGTCTTAGAAGCCAAATGAAAATTCTTTGCTTCTTCTATTGCTAACTGCTGTAAACATTTCACTGCAAGGTACGGTGCTGATGCAGTACCGTAAGCAATCCTAGTTAATCGAAAATCCTGAATTGGTTTAAACGGTGAATCGCGCCAGACTATTCTTTGAAAGTCTGCATCTTGTAGTATGATTTGTCTGTACATTTTCTCTATGTCGGCAGTTACAGCTATTCTGTGAATTCTAAAACGAATAATTAATGTTGTCAAATCAGGCTGCAACTGTGGACCAACCATCAATTTCTCATTGAGAGAAATACCACTAGAAGATTTAGCAGAACCATCAAATACTACTCGAAATTTATCACCATTTTTATCCGGAACCGAATGGTGCGGAAGGTAGAAACTAGAATTAGCTGGAACATCAATTTCGTTTTCTGGAATCAATTCCATATGACCAAGTTGTTGATAGTCCTTCATAAATTTGTGGTATTGACTGGAAAGAGATTCATTCCTAATAAATTGACGTTCAGTGTGTTGTAAACGATGCACAGCAATATCCCTAGATGACCCGAGTTCACTGCTAGACTTACGAAATGGAAACTTAACAACAAATCTACCTGTTGAGTCACGAGAAAAGTTCTGCTTGAAATGATTTTCGCACTCAATTTCTTCCTCTGTGTAAGACTTTGTTTCTGAAATTTCTTCTAATTTCCAAAAATTCTCAAGCTCAAATTGAACACTGCTACAACTAGCATAATTAGATATAATTGTTTGTGATACAGATTTCGTCTTGCCGATAATGACCCAACCGAATATTGATTCTAAGGCTGTTAACGAATGTCCTGGAGCAGTTAAACGCCCATGAAGCATTATCTCGCCAAATACATTTGCGCCCAAAAGAATATCTATTGGGCCAGGCTGGAAGCAATTCGTATCTGCCAACTGCAAGTGTTTAAAATCTATCAAAACAGACCTATCAACTTGATATTGAGGAAGGTCACATGTGATCTTAGGTATAATTAATGCATTAACTGAAATGCTTGCGTTTTTATAAAATAGAGATGTTACTTGCAATTGAACTGAACCTGAAACTTTACCAATCTTTTGCGAGCTCAAGCCATTTACACTTATGTTTGCACTAGTGCGCTTCAGCTGCAATAAATTTACACAGTGCTCCCGAATAAATGAGCCCTGGCTGCCTGAATCAATTAGAATCCTGCATTTTTGTAAATCGCCATTAATATCTTTAACATAAACAATTGCAGTAGGTAACAGAACTGCCTGCGCAACAGGCACCGTGGCGTTATTGCTACTAACAGTAGAAGCCGCGTGTTCCGTGGGTGTATGACATTTTTCATCATTTGAATTTTTTGAACATAACACTGTATTATGTGGCTTTGAACAAGATTTACACATGCCTGCACGACATTTGAACGTGGGATGCGTTTTACTATCTTTCAAACAATTAGCACATAATTTATTCTTTTTAACAATATCCCATTTTTCTTTGATAGGGAGTTCTAAAAAGCTATCACATTTAAATAATTGAGAATGAGAGTTACTCTTGCAATGAACGCAAATATTAGCCACAACTTGGGACGAAAAAGCGTATCTACCACCTGAACCGTGAGTTTTAGTTTCAGAAAGCAAACTCGCCTTCTCCCTCTGGCACTTTGCCAACGAAGCAATAGCATTTGCTCTGTTTAAAATAAAGAGTTTGAACTCAGCGAAAGCAGAAATTTTTTTGTTTGCCTGCTCCATTGTCCATTCTCTCAGTGTTTCATGATCAAGTTTTCCTTTTAACAGAAAAATAATCATAGTATCCCAATGCTCTACTGGCTGTTTAAGGATTTTTAATGTATCAATACACTGTTGTGTTGTATCAATTAATCTCCGCAGACCTGAAGCCGATTCGTGCTTTAGAACAGGTTGTGAAATTAATCTATTTAACGCTGAATTTGTTATTTCTATTTCGTTTTCGTAACGTTCAGTAAGCGCTTTCCACGCCTTTGCGTAATTCGCATTTGAAATTTGAATTGATTGTAGTAACGCAGCAGCTTCACCTTTCACAGAAAGCTTAAGGTATTGCAATTTTTGACTGTCACTTAATGTATTATTATTTCCAACGCTGGCAAGAAATAAATCCCGGAATGATATCCAATCAACGTAATTAGAAGTAAACATTGGCAGTTCCACGCGAGGGAGTTTTAAACCATTTGCATTAACATTCATTATATCTTGACATGCATTAGTTAACTTTCTAAATTCTTCCTTTAAAGGAATTTTTAATACATCCAATTTAGAAAATAGTTCATGCATTTCTATTTCATACTTATTAAACTCCACGTCGGAACAAGTACTAAGAATGTTATCGTTTAAACTATTCACTTCAGCATCCAAAGCCCTGACATCACTTTCATACACTTCAATAACAGAAACAGAATTTTCTTGATTTTGCAAACTATTTACTTGTGAGATTAAATGAGTTAGCTTACCCTTGATGATTCGCTTTTGCTTTAGAAGGCACTCCATATTTCGGCTGCTGTTCTCATAACCAGACACAAAGTATAATCCGTTTCTTCTGCACGAAATATCCTGTTATTTTAGAACGTCCAAATGTCTTCGCACATCATCCAAAGTTTGCTGCTGGATCGACGGACCATTGTTGAGGTGGATGGAAAGTAGACACAGACGTTCGTTACTTCGTTTATTGGCCGTCAGAACAAGTTGGTATAGTAGATATAGTTCGGCGCTCGCAGGCGCCCTCTTGCAGAGAACAAATTCAAAATTTACATAAGGCGCGAACACTATCCCTCTACGTGACTACACCCATCTACTCTCATTTTAATTAACTATATATATTGACGGCGCAGGGCCCTCTATAACTTTTTCTACAGCACTCCCCACCTGTACTCTTTAATAAGAGCACACAAAATTTACACAGCAATATTAACATTAATTAAAATGGCTTAATGCTAAATAGTAAGATATATATAAATGAATAACATACAGTAACTCACAACAAAGACAAAAATGATACACTATAATTAAATGAACATAATAATCAATAACATAAACAATGTAAAGGCTTAAAATGATATCAAATGTTCTAAATTAAATTTCAAAAGGATATAAAAGCTGGATAGCTCTTCTGAATTGTCCTTTTGGTGTGCGAACGATGCACACTCGAATATGTCCATCTCGTTCCACAATTACTTCTTCAACTACTCCCATATCCCAGATGCTTAGATTGTTTTAGTCCTTCTACCAATACAACGTCTCCCATTTTAAGGTTACGCTCAGTTGAAGGATTAGCACAGTTATGTGCGTTTCTAAGGTGTAGTAAATATTGCTCTTTCCACTTCATCCATGTTAATTTTAAGAGCTTAGATTTTTAAAGCTTCTGTCTAGTTTAAGTTTCTTTGTCTAACACCTATTCGATTCCAACCTAGGGACAACTTTTTTAACGGCGCTATCCTTCTCTTTAATATTATAAACGAAGTACGTACCTGTCCTCTCTTTCTTATATCTAAAATATGTCATATGTCACCACTGACGCATCACAAAAATATGAACTTCAACCGAATGACTTTTACTTAGAACTTCTACAAAGTAGTACCTCTCTAATTTCAGCGCGTTTCATTCCTTTATCCATTTGTACTGTAACTATTCTGGCAACTCTGAATCCTAGTCCAATCCTCTTTCCCATATTTCCTGCATAAATCTCTTAATTCGCACCACAAATGGAGAAATAAATCCGACTGAATCAAAGACCTTTGCTGCTGTTCTTAGCACCGATCTTTTACTATTTCTCAGCGATTCTAAACTACTCTACAATGATGTAACGTCAACTCTCAAAACATCCTCTTTCAAGTTCCCCACTAGGCCTAACACTTTCAACTTACACTCTCTCTCAAACCTACTTTCTTCACACAACCCATTCTGAAGCCACAAGTCATACAGCTCTTTAGAATTAGTGTTTAGTTTTCTCAAATTAAAACTCGCGTCTTTCAAGATAGATACCACTTCTGATGAAAGACTAAAAGCTGACTCTACATTTTCTCCTCCATACAATGAGCTATTTAACATCTCGGCACAATTTTTGTTTGTTTCTGAGTATTTCTTTAAATGATATTTGATCATTGCACTCAATAAAATCGTTGAACAATTATATCCAAATAATACTCTGTACATTTGCAGAATTTTAATTAGAATTTAGGTTTGGGCTTTTTTCTAAGCAGTCGTTTAACGACAGCTTTCCTCTTTCACAACTGCTGCAATTAAATACCATTCGAACTTGAGTGCTTTTTTTATCCTTATGGACCACTGCTCGAAACGGCATAAAATATCCCTTTCTCGTATCCTCACACTCTTGAATAATGTTATTTTGTATTTGATATTTAATTATTTCTATAAACTGTTCCCTCACAAAGTTGTTATTTTTTAACTCTCGCTGCACCCTTTCGAACTGCCTTTTGGCTAAACCAAAATTATTTTCCAAATTCTCTGAACTTCTATTCCACAACAAACGAGCCTCATACCTCCCGTCTACGTATTGCAAATCATCTTCAAATTGCTTAATTATTTGCTTATCATATTCACTCCTTTCCGATGCGCAATTACTAATTCCTAAACTTTCCACTTCCCATAGCTGACGAATCTGTTCCGATAATTTTTCTTCCTCTACCGAATCAACTTGTATAAACAAACCCGTAGATTCTTTCTCTGAAGAACTTAGCTTCTTATTCTCTCACACCACTCAATGACCAACCAAATATGCGTTCATATACTATTAAACACTCTGTCAAACGATGTGTTTTTTCAGTTAAAATGCAGTTCAAATAATCATTATCAATTAAAATCTGCGCCTCTGCTACATTACTATTATAGCTGTCAGATAAATCAAATCCTTCTTCCGTAACTTAGTAATGATATCTCCAGTTGGCCTTGCTATCGCATTGGAACACATGGGTTTAATTTCGAGTGCCTCAATTAATGAGAGTATATCCACTTTTATTTTTTAATGCAAGTCCTTATCTGTTAAACTCGTTTACTGGCGGATTCGAAAATGCAAATGTATGAATTCTTAATCTTCCCTTGCCAACAGTTGGGAACTCCGCTTTTCTAGCACACATAAGATCTCTCGGAAGCAGAATCGCATAACAGCCTAACATTAAATGTGGAATTATTTCCGCCTAGCTGGGCCCTCAAAGTCTGGTAATAAATCATATCATTAGGAATTTGTTTATTCAGCGTTTCGAGGAATAGTGAACTGACGTTTGTTTCTTTTACTCCCCTTACATGTTTTTTCTTTTTTTGGTTTAATTTCTTACACGTTTGAGTCACACAGACTCTCTAAATGCGACTGAGATTTGCAAATATTACACTTAACACATTTCGCCTTGCAAAATGGTTTTTTGTGACCTTTTTTTCAACAGCGCTTGCACTTAAAATTGATCATATAACGCTTTGTGTTTCTCCGAAATATTTAAGTCGTAGACTCTTGAGAGGTGAGATTTAAGACAAAAGTCGCACATGTAACTTTCAACTGATGTATTCAGCGTCGCCGCTGATGCAAGTTTCTTTTTAATTGCAGCAAAATGTTTATAATAATTGTCAGTATTTCTCGCGCTGGTTTTCGAAAGTTTTGATTGATTTTTAAGACTCAGAATGAAGGACTTTTCGCGTGCTTCTATTTCTTTCTTTAGAAACGACAATAAATCTGACACTGTTCACTCTTTGCCGGAATTCTGTTCTCTACTAAACAGTAACACCAAATCTTGGGGTATGCACTTATATAAAATAGGAAGTAGTAGATAGCCATAAGAATTAAAATTAATATCTAATGTTTCTGTAGTTTGAACCGTTATTTCATCATATAATTTTCTTAAACTGGATACATCACTCGACAGGCTCCAAAGATAGGAGAACGTTCATATGCGCACTAACTAATATTTCTTTTTTTCCAAATCTGTCAGTTAAAATTTCGATGGCTTTATCTTAAAATAGTTAAATTTCTCAACATCTTGAAGCGTATTGTTTTTGTGAATGGCAGCTTTATACTGAGACCAAAATTCAGTAAATTTACATAAATCACCATTGAAGGTTAAATTTAAATAAATCACCGTTGAAGGTTTCTAAAGTAATACGAGGTAATTTAGAATTATAATTAGTTTCGATTTCAGAAACTTGTGAAGTTGTTTCCGTTTTACCGAATGAATCTCGTAACTTTCGATTTACATCTAATGATGGATTTGCTGAATTGTAAAGAATGTTCTATTTCTGTTTCTAATTCTTGCACAGTACTTTGAGCATTAATAACGTCATCATATTTTAACAAACTAGTTTCTCTCTCGATTAACACTGAAAGCGATTCCTGCAACAATTCTACATTTGGATTTTCATTTTGTAATTCGTCTTCAAGTTTCTTAATTAATTTTGTAACGCTGGTTCGAACCGAACCTCTAATTTTTCTATTTTGTTCAACAGTTTCTTCGAGACTCATTTTAATTTGCAGAGATAAATAGCATGCAAATAAAAATTGTATCACTCACCTTGTTGGCGGATGTCACCAGAAATATGAAGTAAAAATTGAATTTGTTGCCTCGTTGCATTGGTGGTATTTTTAATGTCATGCTGAGATGAATAAAGACACTTATTTTCTTTTAATTCTACTTCATGAAGTAAAATATATGTACAAATATTTACAGCTTTGTGGGAGTTACATAACAGCTGATTTAATAACACCTCTACATTCTCTCTCTCATTTTAATTAACTATATATATTGGCGGCGCAGCGCCCTCTATAACTTTTCTGCAGCGGTTTCGTATGCAAGCGCTATATCCATACATAATGGGCTTATGAATTAAGTAACAATTATTGCATCATCGTGCTAAATGGAGAAAACAGAATTGTCGCTAGAAGAACATTTCAAACAGATCTAAAGGTGCTGAGCTATAGATTTCTATGACATTACATCGCTTATGTAAGTCAGCTACTTTTCGAAAAGACAGAAACCTTCAAATGGATGCCCCGGCATAAAGGCACCTTTATGTATGACAGTTTTTAATAAAAAAAACAACCTTCATAAAGGTAGAAAAACTATGTTCCGAACCACCGGTGCTTACGTACAACCTTATTAGCTATTCCGATCAGCAAAGCAAATGAAATTTCTGTTTGCATACAATGTCTGCATCTTTACAAAGGTTAACTGTTTCATGTTAAAATCTGATCTGAATAAGAGAGCGGGCACCTTTATCTCGGAGACCCGTATGAAAATTTCTATCATTTTGAATATAGAATAATTGACATAAACGTTCCGTCACCTTTATGGTAAGGCACCGTTGTGAAGGTATACATGTGCTTAGCCTCGAAACATCAACGCTATTTTGATCCGAGTTATGAGGAATGGGGAACCGGATAAACAAACAAAAGTTTTTTTTTTTAACCTTAGCTGATAAATTCTGCCTTTCGAAAAGCGGATGATATTCATCTCAGTAGGTATCACCTCTGCAAAAAGTGACTTATTCTTTCATAGCTGGATAGTTACGTACCTCAGAGATAGTCGTTGTTCACAGCCTTCACATTACGTAAGCTGAGTGGATTACCATATTCTATCCATAACTTACTTTAGAGAAGGTATGTAATGTTCAGTTTCTCAGCGAGGAATGCTCGTGAAAATTCCAATATTCATATTAGATTTTAATTCCTTTACCTATTATTTCCTTTACCCATCGATAGACTGTATTGCTTCAATTATTATTCCTACTGTACAATTTTTTCAAACAACTAATTTAGATCTGAACGAGTGTTTGGCATATATGTGCCATATGTTATTAAATTATTGCTAGATTTAATAACCTTCAAGCATATATTTCTTGTACTTTCACGACGATGAATTAATGTATAGCTATAAATTAATAGCATTTTCTATACCTTTAAATAAGAGGCTTCTTCAAGAGTCAGAGCTACACGAACAGCTCCTTCAGCAACGCCCTGACTGACTGGAACCCCTGAAAAGAAAGATTCATATTTTCAATGTGCGTAGATCATTTAAAACTAATATTTACATTAAATGTCATATCATTGTACCTGTCATCATAAAATCTTCACTTGTAGGGATGATGGGTTCATCTATCAAGTTAACCTAAAAGTAAGGAAATTTAAATAAATAAATATTTAAAAAAATTTAGAGCTGCAAAGATAATTAGTTATAAACATTCACAGTGCAATTTTGTTTACTTCTGTATTCTGGAACTCAATAAAATAATTAAACTGGTTTGGTTTGAGGAAATATATCATTTCCATTTCCTTCAGCTGGAAAGTAAAGCCGAATGAAGTTATAAGGTACCATCTTCTTTCTGCATGCCTTCTTGGTATAGCGGTAGCACGCTGCGCATATTCGAGAGGTACGGGCTCAAGTCCAGGCGAAGGCATTATATATTTTTCACGTCACCTGCTTCAATATAACTTAATGTCTCAACAAATTTATATTATTTTATACAGGTAAAATAAAACACATAATACACTATAAGAGGCCCGGAAGTTGTGTGTGTGTGTTTGTGTGTCTGTGTGTGTGTGTGTGTGTGCGTGTGCGTGTGTGTGTGTGTGATTCAAACAAATAAAGTAAAAGAATGCGGTTTGCGTGAAAATGAATAGAAAGGAGGATAATATTTCTGGATAAGGTCCCAAATTAAACAGCAATCTTCATTGGCAAAGGATCTCATACAATAAAGACAGTAGTGATCACACTAAAAGTTGTTCTTCAGTCTATCTGTCAATAGAACATAATATTTGGTATCATTTTGAAGAATATTTTGATCAAATATTATTGTCGATAGAATAACAGGCTCTCTGTCAGTGAAAAAACTTCCGTGTTCGATTGTTTGATTTGTTTCGCCAATAACAGCATCGCTTGTCATAAATGACATCGGTATTTCTTGGCGATATTTGTGGTAGAAATTCACATGTATGTCTTCGGCACAGTTTGGAATACATTTATAGTTGCTGTGTGCCATGAAATGAAGATAGGACTTGATGTTGTCCACTGTCAGGTTTTTTATTTAAGGAGGTAGAGCACAGGTCTTCTTAGATTGATGTTTTGCCGATCGTGCAACAACTAGAGCCCTCTCAGGGTTACGGCCGCATTATTCCGTATAGAAGGCTGCCTTCTATGTTCATTACACATGAAAATTTCTGCTATCTTTTAATATATCTTATTTCGGTTTGGATTTATATTGGAAGAAAAGAAATCAAGGTACAAAATGAGAGAGTCATTTTTTAATTAATATCCAGATAATACCATTTATTCATGACATTTTGAGGAACTTCGAAATTTCAGGGCTAAACCCGTAACGCTCGGAGGGATATACGAAAAGTATAATATCACCTGCTCATCCTACAAGATACTTAAAATGTTCATGCTAGAAGATACATAAATGGTTTTCCTCCCCACCATCTTCCAAAAACGAGTAACTGCAAATAGTAATAAAAGCGAATATGGGAAAGAAGAAAATCTGGACTTTTTCATAATCAAATATCCATTGACAGAGCTAGCGCATCAAATTTCCTGATAATAGCACAGCAAGTTTCAAAAGCTAAAAAAGTTAAAAATACCATTGGCAGTGTATGCGTTAAAGAATATTTGTTTCGCTTCTCAGTATATGCAGCCACCATAATCTCCATGAGTGGTATTCGCTCACTCCAAAAGCTTATAAAGATTGTGGAGGCATGGCACATAATTTTGAACGCGAGTGTATATTTTTACAGTGCAGATGCTGCTCTATACCTATCTATCATCTGTAACGTTCTGATGTCCATGTCTGCTATTATCATCCACCTATCTATGGAAGCACATATGTCATGCCATCAATCGTAAAAGAAAACAGTAAATCAATGTCCTCCTTCGAATGTTATGAAATTTTCAAATCTCTATAAGCCTTTAACCACACTCATCGTGATATTTTTTGCATTGTTAGTCCCTTTATAAGATAAGCGATTATCGACTGCATAGCAATATTTGTTCCACGGTACCTAACTCGAACATATACTCAGTGTATTTTTCTAAATATCCTCATTTAAATAACATAGCACTGTTCATAATCAAATTGGAAGTTAAAATGACCAGTAAACTAAAAGTCACAGAATGTTAGTATTATCTTTGCATTTCGTTCTCGGAAATGGCAAGTTCTTTTCGTATTTTTTTGCAACGGCGGCAGAAAAGGCAATGGAACGCAAAGACTTTGTTTAGATTTTTATTTTAGAGAAGCAGCAATTAACTTAATATACAGAAATGGATAATTTGTAATATATTGAACGATGGTCTGTCGAAGACATAGATTTGAAAATAAAATAGACATGAATAAATGCGCTATATTAAAGTGAATATAAAAAAATGACCTCATACATAAGATGAGCCTGCATTTCAATAATCAAGACTGCATTTCATTCACTTCATTTCATTCTTCATAAGTTACATTTTTATTTTGAAGGGCACTTTTGTCGCGTGTGTAAGTTTCACTTCTACATTTAAAAAAGTGATTTAAAAGAAAAGTATATATTTGTAAGATATCTCTCGTTTCTAGTAAAACTTCCTGTGTCTCTTCTTTCATGATTTTGCCTATAAGACAACCTTATACGCACGAATTTTCTGCGTTGTAATAATGCGTTTTACATCTAAAAATTAAAGATCTAATTACCATACCATTACATAAAAGCACGTTTATTTTAACTTAAAATAAGTAAGTGATAAATTAGTTTAACATATTATTCAAACATAGATATAATAACGCTATAGCAATGAGAGCAACATTTTAAGGAAAAACCTTCACCTTATGCAAAATTCTAGTCTATGTAGTATTTTTAAACTAGGAAAAAATTAACTTATAGCCGAGAAAATAGAATTAGATTATAAAATTTGCCTTTGGCAATTTTTTTTTTGTTAATTTTTGACTTCTATCAACAAATGCACGTGCTTAAAGTTTATGTGAAAAACTAGCAACACTGTACTGATGTTTATTAACTACGGCCTGGACGATTTATTTTTGGATTATGGGATTCAGATAAATACTCTCTCCCAATAGATCTATTATAGCATTTAAGTACTCTCTGGGAATACATCTATAGTGTTTTAAGTTCTCTCTCGCAATAGATCTGTAGTGTTTAAGTTACTTGAAAAAGGTAAATGCAATGTTATATCGAATCATAATCATTTTCTGCTATTACAATAAAAAGCAAGTGATCATTTCACTATCAACATTACAAATGCGTAAAAAATTTGAGTCCAGTGCAGATACAGAAATAAAATAAAATGTACGAAAATAAAAAACAAGAAGATGAACAAATTTTATCGATAAGTTAAAATTGGTTTGCAACGGATAATCGATTATCAAGGTTTTAATATTCATTCATTCTCATACGTCTTATTACGTAAATATAATGACTATCGCTTACGAATGCTTTTTCTAATGGTTTCATTAAGTTCTAATTTCAGTCCCTAATTTCGAGGAAATTATTAATAGAAATTGATTTATTTATAGATTATTAATAGAAAAGAGGGAAAATTGAACTTACAGGTTTGGGTATACCTTTCATAATTTCTGGAAAAATATACTTGTTTATTACTGGATGTCGCCTTAGCCTCTGAGTCGCCCTTGGGGAGGAAAAAAAACTTCAATGAATTTGTTGTAAGATACATGTTATAAAATAAAATATATATATAAATATTGACTATTTCTAATAACAGCTAAGTTTATAGCTTTTAAGTTCTATAGATCATTAATTTCATCAAGTTATTCTATTTTAAATATTTTATGCCCAGACCTGAAAGTGCTTAGCAACTTATTTAATTACTACTATAACGGAGGGCCCGGTTTCATATTCCATAGAAAGCATGGATGTAAATTGTTAGTTCCTTCATAGGAAGCAACGATGGCCCACTTATTAGGTGCCTCCATAATAAAGGAGAGCATTGAGCAGGAGAATATTTTATTCTTTAGCATTATTAAATTGCGTGAATATATTTATCCTTAAATAATCATCAAACTTAATACATAGTAATGTATCAGCTTTAATGCATAAATTATTGTATATTTCAGTGTTTTCAAAAATTTAAAAAGTCATAGAAATCAAAGGTTGAGTGATTTTAAAAACGTAAAGTTTAATATGTGCATTATTTACAAGTAATCACTTACAGATTTGCACTGATTATAAAAGATCGAAATACTTATGCCAATCAAAAAATCTAATATTTTAATGGGAACTTCATTGTTCCTATTCAATTAGTGTGCGAAGCTACGCATGAATCTATCTATCTATCCATAGAGCTCCCGGTGGAGAGTCTGCCGAAATTCAAAAAGGCATGTCACGCTTCACAGGAAACGCTAGCGCCATCTATCAATTAATCAAAATAATTTCCACAAGTGTATAAGCCAATGGCGTTTAGCAGCCGTTTTGCACCTGACACTATAAAATAATCAGAACATTCATTAACAAAACAAAATGTAAACGGAGTTAGCACACTGCGGACACAAAGTAAAAACTTCCAGGACAATAGCAGCCCCGCCACAGCAATGCAGCTATTTGTAATGCTAATAATGAATCTTTCGCTCGTCCTATAATTCGTTGCTGAGATAGATAAATGCGGGATAACGGGAGGCACACAGCTAATTGGTAGTGGATTGAACACTTTTTAACGATTTTGGAAATCGTGTAAGGTCTACATTATGTTAATTAATATTTATTTTAAGTTTTGTATCTTTCCTATCTTATTCTAATTTCAGCTTCCAATTTCCTGCCAGAATGTAATTTCAGAAACGCAGATAATGCAAATGAGAATAAGTACTATTTAAGTCATGACTTAACCGACTTCAGGAGAGAGTCTGATTTCCTGACTAGCGCGCGTTTGCCTTCTGGCTACATCTCGCTTAGCTATTATTACGCTCCGGCCGTATCTTAGGTCCTTGCTAGGCTTCGCCGATTTAATTAATACTTAGGGGCCAACTAGTTAGATTCTGATAGCTTCGGCTATATTCTTTAAGAGCTTTAGTTAAGCTAGTTTTAGTTCAAATTATTAGTATTTAAGTTCAAACCCGAGTGGCGGCTTTATGTAAAGTTCCAAGTCGGAACTGATTGTAAATATACTGAATAATAAAGGGTTTTAAACCCTTCTTCTCACGTATTCTGTTCACACACTTACGCGATTATTCGCTTATTAGTGTTCGTGGGGTTCTGAGTTAGAACTTTAGATTTAAATAGTTGAACCTCATAATCATTTTTTACTATAAGCAAGTTGAAGTTTATAACATAGTCCTTCATTTCACCATTATCATGATTGCCATCTGAATTAAAGAAAATGTCATCTTCAGTTTTATCTATAGCATAACTGATGCAACACTTTTTTAAAGGCCAAAATGATCTTTTCTGGCCTATTTTTCGAATAGATAAGGCCCTGGCACTCAGCTAATTTGGATGATTTGCAGGTTTCGATAAAGATAGTAATGTGCAAGTAATTCAGCGCAATAAGTGGAGATTTATACAGATTTTATCATCAGTTTTCATAGGTTTTCGTTTTTAAACACAGAATCCATAACATTCTCTCTGTATTTTTTGAGGAACCTCTTGCCATCGCTAGAAAAATAAATACAATAAAACCATTTATAGAGTCTGGTGTTCTTTGGTAACATAAACTAGATCTAAAACTCTAAAAGGCAAGTAGAGAATACTCCCTATGACTTGTAAGTACCACTGAGAGAGGAAAAGTAACTCAAATAAATTTTAACAGTCGGCACCAACTCGTGTTTACAGAAGCCAATAAAGTAATGTTGTTTCATGTTGTTAAATGTAAGTTTCATAACTTACTTTCATAATAATATGAAAGTAAGTTACGCTTATGAAAGTAAGTTAGCCTAACGTTTTCACAGTTTAAATAACGTGCAAGCTGGCTGTGACCTAAGGTCGGCGTAAACAAGCGTAATGGAAGAATAATTCAACGCTGCAGACTAATCTCAAAAGAATCAAATTTAGCAACGTGTCTTTCGAGAAGGCAGAACACGCTCTAATTCTACACTCTAGAACTTTCCTTTAAATAGTCTCTTTCTACCTAATTTGAATATCGCCAGGAGCTAGAAATTCACATTCCGGTAGGGAAATAGAAATGAGATAGATAGGAAAGGTATTACCATAAAATAACTGGCTAGAAACTTTAAGGAGATCTTATACGTTAAATAAGAATTTAAAATGTATCAGTATTGAGTACATGGGAAATGAAAACGAAATCATTATCATTAAAATTTTAATAATATATATAGATCATCTTCATAATTATTTTAAGTAACATTAAAATAGAAAAAAATAATGATTTTAGATGCTTTGATTTAGGCCCACACAGTTTACTTATTTTTTTATTTATTTTAATTGTATATGCGGAGCATCTAGAAGAGTTCTTGTAACCGCAGAGTTCCGGGGCAAAAATTAGTTAGAAGACTGTTAAACATTGACATAAATTCTTCGTTACTGAATATTAACACAAATTCTCCTCATTTAACATAAATTCTTTGTATGACTTGATCATTGACATAAATTCCTGCAATAATAATTTATTATTTATAATAAAAGTTTGCTCAATAATATAGCATTCTAACTGTCATTAATTAGTTTTGCATACAAACAATTAATTAAATATACTAATTGCATTTTATTGCTTTGATTGGCTCACTGTTCTCCGATTAGGCAACAATTGCTATTGCTATTAGCAATGCAGCTAATATAGATGACGAAATTACTTCTTAATTATTTCAAATATTGAGAAAAATATGTACAGAATTAACGATACGCAAATCATAGATCACTGCATTATCTATTACCTTGCTTCATACTTGATATTACTTATTTAGGTATTGCAGTAAATAAGATACTTTTAAGTGATAAAATATCATCGAAAGGAGCATCAAAATTCCAGAGGATTGAAAATATAAAGAGTTCACAATTGCTCAGTTGGGCTAGTTCCGTCAGGATGGCATCAATTGCGATATCTGTAAACATTATCTATTGCGTCATCTGGAACGTAATCGCCGTTTCCAGTTGCCGTCATTTATAGCTGATGCATACGTGATCTGTATGCGTCAGTGAATGTATATCAACTAAAAATGACGTAAATCAATTAAGTTGCCAGTTAACATCATCAGAGAGTTTTGAACTTTTATACCTGTCATCCACACTAGGATCGTAATCTGCTAAGGCAGCTGATGTTTTTGTACAGTGAGGTAGCCAACCTTTGAGAAAACCACGAAGGAAATGAATTCGAAGAGCTATTATAAAGAAATTTAGAGCATTACGATTTCTTTTTAATTAAACAAATTCCTTACAACAGTTTGCTGAATTAGTTTACAAGCCACTCACTAAGTTTTTAACCTGCTAAAAATTAATCGTTGAAAACAGGAATAAATGAGCAAGAAACTGAAACACATAATATATAATGTTTATAATATATAATGTTTATAACATTACGAATTTCTAAGAAGTTTAGAACAGTGCATTTAAGAAGGAGTCAATTTAATGCATTCAGTTGCCTCCAGATAAATATACAAATACTTGAATAGGTGATACAAGTATTTTATCTAGAAACTCTCTCACAGTTCAATGATTGCAGACATGCAATCAAGATAAGATTGAATTTTTCTTCATGAAAGTCACAAATTAAAGCCTTCTGTAGATTGCTAATACAGCGCTAATAAATTACCTTTGTTCACAGGTTTATTGTTTACTAACTGTTCTTTACAATACAATCAATATACGAATTACAGGTTAATACTGAGAACGACGCCCACGATTAACTGAAAATCCTAGTTAATCTGAGGGCAGTGTAAAAAATACAAGAATAAGGAATAATCCATATTATAATTAACAGAAAAATACCATTAACATAGCAATTTACCTGTATTTTTCAAGTATTGTAGGAAAGAATAAGTTCGTTTGACTATGCAAACTAAATCATTTTTTCAAAATATAAGGAATACACCATCAGAAAAATACATATAAGGAAAAATACACATCATTGGAATGTTACAAATAATTATATCATCTGCTATCGTTGCAGTTAACCCACTTATTTTTATTTTGCATTTTTCTTCGACAGTTTTGTTTTATGGGCGATAGTTTTTTTATAGTAGTTTTTCCGTCGTTTCACAATAAAGAAACTTACATTTTAGACAGAACTGTGTTAATCCGCTCCCAGTTAATCAAGAATTCACTATAATGCAAGAGTCTCCCCCCTCAAGTTTGCTACTATTTTAGCAAACTTAACTACGATGTTATTTATTTCTAGTTTTTAAAATAATTTAAATGCATTAAACTTGAACATATATTTAATTATTACCAGTCATTTAAGCCTCTGTAAGAGCAAAAGCAATGATCTGAAGCTAGAGAAAATATTCAAATACTGCAATAAAAGTTTCGCCCAGGAAATTTTAAAATACTATAATATGGGGAAAAGCAAGCCTAAAGATTAAAATTATCTTAATATGAAATAAAACCCAAAAGCAATACCTGGCTATTATTTTGGGTGACCTTGTATTCAACAACTCTTTAACCTCATCAATTGTCATGAAGAACAGAAGATCTTCCTCAGGAATGCGTCCTTCCGACACCATCAATTTTGCAAGATGTCTAAACGCTTTCCTCCACTCGTTAAATCCTTTTACCATAAGAGACTGCAGCATAACATAAAGATACTTCAATGCAATGTTAGAATGCATTCAAATAGCGTAATAATTAGTTCTGAACTTTTTCACTATGCTAAATATATTTTTTAGACAAATTATGCATTATAGAACACAAATAGTATACAACTGTAAGTGGCATGATTCGAAAGCTGTTGTAAATTACATTGGCCTTCATAATCAAGTATGTGAATCGAAACCCGCTAAAAGTGAGGTGAACGTGCAAGAAAAGTAATGTAAAGGTGTTTTCCTTTATGGATGAAATATGAGATGTAGATCCTGCCATCTTAAATCTACGTGATTGCAAGATCTAAGGATTTTGTTGTTTAAATTTGCAGAAATCGTGAAAAAATCCAAAAAATAGAAACAAAAATTTGAACGAAGATACTAGTATAGTTTTTTATATCCGTATAATAATATATATATTATTTTCATACTATTGGATGTTCCCTATAGCAGTATAAAATAAGATTTATTGAACAGGAAATTGAACGGAATCAAAAGGTTTAACACATACACATATATATTTATTCTTATTCATTATAGAGTAATCTAGGGGCTTTAATATACATAATGAAGACCATTAAGTACGACGAACACTAATTTATTAATGATTTAACACATAAGAATGAAATAAAATGTAAGAGCGTTTAAGTTACATAGCTCGCTCTGAGCTTTCCAAATCCTCCACTAACGTTCGTTAAGTCACATGACTGTAAGAAAAAGAAGTGTTTATAGTTTTGTGAATCACGCATCACGTGACCGAAAGGCAGATGCGCGGTTTTAAGGATGAGTCACTCCATCTGTTACATCCTCCCCCTCTGGCTCCGACATCGTCCCGAGGAGGAACCAGGAGTATGTTTTCTGGGACGTCCTCTTCTGCGAAGGGGTTGAAGGGGTGTTGAATTCGAGTCAAAACAAGGTCTTAAGGCCGAGGAATGATAAACACCTAATGAAGTATGTGGATCACTTAAGTTTGAAACCTCATAGGTAGTCGGCGAGCGTTGAGTCATAATAACATAAGGGCCATCTCGACGAGGCATAAACTTAGATGTTTTCTGTTCCGCAGATTTGCTCACAGGATGCTTGGAAATCCAAACCCGATCTCCAGGTTTAAATTGGTGTCCAGGTCTTCGACTTGCATCAGCATATTGTTTTCGGTAATCTTGTTTCTTTTCAACTAATTCCTTTACCTGGTTAACTGTGGAGGCAAATCTCTTCAAATAAGGGGTAATCTCTGCTACAAAATTATCATTGGAGATAACATGCCTAAGATCGTGTGTAACATCGTCCGGCGTACGTAGCTCTCTACCAAATTGGAGGAATGCAGCAGTTTGGCCGGTAGTTTCACATTTATGAGTATTCATTGCGAAACGAATCGTCGGGAGCTTTTCTGCCCAAGAATGGTGCTTATCGCCCACAAGTATAGCTAATCTAGGTTTCAAATCCCTGTTCTTTCTCTCTACTGGATTTGCTTGAGGGTGATACACGGGAGTGAACACTTGGTCAATGTTAAGAAGAAAACACACTTGCTGCATGACAGAGCTAACGAATTGAGTTCCATTATCACTGATTAGTTTCCTAGGCAATCCATATCGTAAGAAAACTTCTTCGATTAATGTAATGGCACATTCCTTTGCAGTAGCAGAGGGTAGAGCGAAAAGCTCCACCCATTTCGTGCTGCAGTCTTCAACAATCAAAATCCACTTTTTTCCATTGTTGCTTTCAGGCAGTGGACCAAATAAATCGATGGCAAGCGTTTCGAAGCGTTGACCATATATTGGTGTCTGGAGCAGACCGGATGGTTTTTGATTTGAAGGTTTGTAACGGTTACATTCGTCACAGCGTTTTACGTAATCTGCAATGTATTTGCGCATTCCTGTGAAATAATATCTCTGGGAAATTCTGTGGTATGTGCCTTCCGCACCATAATGTCCTGCTGTAGGAGCATCGTGATATTGTTTAAGAATCTTTTCTTGTTCATGCTGTGGTACTACTAGTTGAGCTTCCTCTGATTCAGAGTCTGGCGAGTAGCGATATAAAATTCCTTGATTCATTATATAACCTCGTCTGGTCCAATTTGAAAAATTTTCATCTTTGACATCACTTTCGAAAGATTCTATGATTTTTTTAAGCTCTGTATCCTTCAGCTGTTCTTCACGAATTTCTGCTGCACTTCTGGTTGGCATGTCGATAGTTATCATACAAACTTCACATGATTCTCCTTCATGGTTGCACACAGGACGTGACAACATATCAGCTACAAAATTAGCTCTTCCAGGAATGTATTCCATCTTCAAATTATAAGACTGTAATTGCATTGCCCACCTAGCAAGTCTGCCCGTAGGTGACTTTAAGCTTAAAATCCATTTCAACGGTTGGTGATCTGAGGCCACAGTAATCTCTTGACCATCGATGTAGCCACGGAATTTATTCAAAGCCCATATAACAGCAAGGGCTTCTCTTTCTGTTGTAGAGTAATTTCTTTCGGCTGCGGACAACAAACGGCTAGCATATTCTATTGGATGTTCCTCTGAACCTTTTCCCTGTAATAGCACAGCACCCAAAGCGTAATTACTAGCATCCGTCCGAATAATGTAAGGCTTTGTTGCATCATTTTGCTTTAAGATGGGAGGGCTAACAAGAAGTCGTTTTAATGTCTGGAAAGAATTTTCTTCCTCTGGTCCCCATGTCCAGCTTACGTTCTTCTTTGTTAGATTGCTTAGAGGTCTAGCTATTTCTGAAAATTTCGGTATGAATCTTCTATACCAGGAACAGGTCTGCAAGAAAGACTGCACTTGTTTCACGTTTCTCGGAGCAGGCATCTTCTGTATAGCAGAGGTCTTCTCTGGATCAACTTCTACTCCTTCACTAGTAATCCAGTGACCAAGATATTTTACTTTACTGCAAGCAAAATTGCATTTCTCACGATTTGCATTAAGTTTAAATTGCAACAATCTCTCGAAAACCGCTTCTAGATCAGCTATATGTTTTTCAAAAGTCTCTGACAGTATTATAATATCATCTAAGTAAGAAAGAACAAGCATATCCTTTAAGCCGCTTCGGAATTTATCAATTAATCTCTGAAAAGTGGCGGGAGCAGTCTTCAGTCCGAAAGGCATTCGAACGAACCGGAAAGTTCCAAAAGGGCAAACAAATGCTGTTTTGTCTCTGTCTGTTGGACAAACGCTGACTTGATGGTAGCCAGACCGTAAATCAATGGTTGTCATATATGGTGTATGTTTAGCAGCATGCAGTAAGTCATCCATCCTAGGTAATGGATATGAGTCTGATATTGTAACAGCATTCAGTCCTCGGTAATCAACGCAAAGTCGAACTTTTCCGTTTGGTTTGGGCACAAGAACCACTGGCGCAGCATATGGAGACTCACATTCTTCTATTATTTTCCTTTCCAGCAGATCGTCAATCTCCTTCTTTAAAATCTCCTTCTTGGCTGGAGGCATCCGGTATGGAGGTACTGAAACTGGAGGATTATTCCCGGTATTTATGTGGTGTTCAATATAAGGAGTTGCTTCTCCCCCTTGTTGGAACACAGTCTCATATTTCGTTAACAGAGCATTGAGTTTTTCCCTTTGGTTTTCAGTTAGATGTCTTCCTTCATTTTCTCTTAATCGCATTGTATTGACTTCTGCACTTTGTGGAAGTTCGGATAGTTTAAAAATGTCCTCACTGAAGCTAAATTTCTGTTTAGGATTGTCATGGAAATACCATCTATTATTTGGAAGGTCTAAAACAATTCCAGCACAACGCAGAAATTCAGTTCCTAAAAGCGTTCTGTTATCTTTTGCGGTAGGTAACGCAAATAAAGTTATGGGAAAAGATCGTCCTTCAATTTCTATATCTACTTGGGTCTTATAAACTTCTGTTTCCTTCTGTAGACCATCGGCGAGGGTAACATTCATACTAGTTTTAACAAATTTTATTCCTCTTTCTCTCAAAAGACGATACAATGTTTCTCCCGCTATAGTGTGACTGGCTCCAGTGTCAGCACACACAATTCCGGTTAACCCATTTATTTTTACTTTCAAAAGAGTCGTCTGGTGTTCCTCGACAGAGAATGTCCGAAGGTGTATAGTTTTAAAATCAGCTTCTGCTTTCTTGGAAGGAGGGGAGCAGACGGGGCATTTAGCCTTAATAAAGCCTGACTTCCCACATCCATAGCAACTAACAGGTGGTTGATCATAATTTTTTACATTACCTCTTGATGAGGCGTTCTTTGTAGGCTGAGGGTTACCTCCATAATTTTTGGGACCATCTCGTTGTTGGAACTTAGGGGTCTCCTTACTAACGTTTTTATTTCGTACATGTCTAACTTCTTCATAAATATCTAATTTGTCAACAAGCTGAAGTGGGTTGTTCCATTCACTCCAGTTATCCAAAAAATGTTCTTTATAATCTGGAGGGGCTTTCTTCTTAATCTGATCTGCGAGTATCAAATTCTTTAACTGCTCAAACGTCGTGACTTTTGATTCCTTAAGCCATCCATCAAAATAGTTTTGTAAATCAAAATAAAAGTCTCTCCAGGTGTTGTCGGGATTTTTCTTATGTTGGGTAAACAATATCCTAAATTTCTCAGCACTCAATTTGAAGCGCTTTAAGAGAATTTGTTTAATTTTCTGATAGTCCTGAGCATCATCAGAAGATTCTTTTGCAATTAATTTTGCAACATCAGTTGGCAGAAGACCAACAAGATAGATGACCCAATTTGAAACTGGTACCTTCAGAAGGGTTAATTGCCTCTCAAACAAATCCAGAAACAAACTCATATCGGAAGTTTTAGGATCAAAATTAGGAATTAACTTGTTCAATTCTAATTTAGGCATTTCTGCGTTTGCAGAAGAAGATACCTTTTGAGACTCCAAACTACTAGCAGTAATACTAGATTGTAATTTCAATTTCTCCAACTCAAACAAACGTTCATTTTCTTTCTCTCTCTCAGCACGCTGTGCTGTTTCCATTTCTTTCCTATCGTTTATGATGCGGTTCAAACATTCTTTTGTAAATTCCGCGTCATATGTGGGACTAGTGATTATAGCATTACTTATTTCAGGAATTCTAAAATTTCCCTCTATCACTACACCTAGTGTTTCCCTAATTCAATTAAATCCCGCTTCTTTCCTTTTGCTAAATAAGCCATGCTTAAATGAAAGTGGACAAATTTCCCTAAACTGTATACCTATAACTTTTAGTATGCTAACATATATGGGTTTTAAAATACTTTAAATGCATTTAATACACATCAAATATACATATTCAAAAGCAAAACATGAAATGAAGTAATTACTCATGTTACATTACTTGCTGCTCATTGCTTGAAATAGCATATATAATACCAATTCTCAGAACATAAACTGCTATAGAACACTTTCAGTAATTTAAATTCATGCAAAACATAGCAACTTTCAACTATATATTTCAATACTTTTGTATTTTCAAAACAAAACTAAGAATTCTTTACTTCGTATTTACTATATTTGACATTTATTTTCAATGCTTCATATCGAAACTTGCATAGAACAAAATACTTGAACTTTATAGGAAATATTCATGCACATATTATTTTTTTTAAAGAATATGCCAAAGTAGTAGGTGCTACTACTAAATACTTCATTTAAATTTCAGCAATACTTCAGAATTACTTAAAACATCAAATGCTTCAATTTTCAGCAATACTTCAAAATTACTTAAAATTTCAAATGCTTCAATTTTCAGTAATACTTCAAAATTACTTAAAATTTTAATTACTTCAAACTCTTTCGGTACTAAAGGAACTGGTGTGCAACAGAACTCATACAATATGATCAGGATGATCGCACTTCATCTAAAAGCAATTCAAATTCAACAGAATATTTAACTGATTCGGATAATCAGCGAAAACGAAATTAGGTCACTGTAATTAGAATTCTTCGTATTTGCTTGATCCGGACGATCAGTGAAAACGAAATTAGGTCAAGGCGACCGCAATTTTTATTTTTCCTTTAGTTCCGATAGAAATAATCAAACATTAAAGTTTACTTATCTTTAATATATCCATCGGCTATCTGTCATCATCAGTTTTGGTTCTGAAGTATCCATATGGGGAATTTTCGGCCCTTAGTTGGGCTCCAGACTTTTTTAACACATACACATATATATTTATTCTTATTCATTATAGAGTAATCTAGGGGCTTTAATATACATAATGAAGACCATTAAGTACGACGAACACTAATTTATTAATGATTTAACACATAAGAATGAAATAAAATGTAAGAGCGTTTAAGTTACATAGCTCGCTCTGAGCTTTCCAAATCCTCCACTAACGTTCGTTAAGTCACATGACTGTAAGAAAAAGAAGTGTTTATAGTTTTGTGAATCACGCATCACGTGACCGAAAGGCAGATGCGCGGTTTTAAGGATGAGTCACTCCATCTGTTACAAAGGTACATTCATTATATCCAGGGCATTTGTTATAAGCCGGGTGTGTTACAGCTGAGTTCGACTATAAGAGCAAATACTGCCTCTAAAGAAGGACAATCTATGCATATAAAGAAGAAAGACTGTTTTTTTGTCCTCTAATAACTCAGTCACTATTGCAACTATCGTCACCAAACTTTCTACAATTCTTTTTTGGGTCCTGGAAGAGGTCGTGGTCTACTTTTTTCGGTCTACCTTTTTCCCAAAAAAGTAGCTAAAATCAGAAATATTAAAAACTCGGAAAAACGATAATTTTCGCCCTCATTTTTCCGAGTGGTAACAGTCTTGCACGCTGGAGATGAAAATCCGCTTTATTTCGAAAGTTGTTGCCACTGCTCTCTTTCAAATACTAGAGTTTGTTAATAAAAAATTTCTAAGTGTTACGGTGAAAAGAAAATAGCATTGCCAAACATTAAATACATTATTCCCAATTCCAAAAATTCGTGGGAAGGCATTTCGTCTGTTCCCATCTTCGTACGACTTTAATCAGCCGAAATATTAATTAAAAACTCTGAAAACTCTAATTTTCGCACTCATTTGCCCGAATAGCAAAGGTCTCGGCGTTGGAGATAAAAGTGTTTTATTTCGAAAAGTGTTGTTAGTTCTCGCTTTCAAATCGTAATCGAGTTTGTTAATCAAAAATTTGTAAGTTTTACAAAATCTATACATATAAAGAAGAACCTATGCTTGTGTGTTTGTTTGATCACGTTATTAATTTATGATCAATTATGATCCATTTTTTGCCACATTTAATCGACTATGTAACGTTTCCGAGCTTTTATGGAAAAATAGCAAGACAGGATTGTCTTTTTAAATTTATTTAAAACTCAACAACAAATTCATTCGTGATTAAATAATGGACGAATAGCGTAAATTGTTACATTGCTATATCTTACAGAAGGGAAAGAACGAGTTTCCCATAGACTTCTCTGACTACGTGTCCATTCAACTCCACTGCTTCCTCTCTTCTCACAAAAGAGCAGCGAACAGCCGTGAACCAGTCGGCATCATAAAAGCATTAGGGGATAAAGACCCATTAGCCTTCAGCATTCTCCCT
>KK119247.1:115210-132345 GCA_000611955.2 Stegodyphus mimosarum | reverse complement strand
TTCACCTGAAATTGAGGACAGCTTGCAACCTAAATTCCGTGAACATGTTTCCTAAGTAATAAGGCTAGTAAAAATTTTTAAGAGATTTGATTAATTGAAGAAAAATTTTCCAGTAATGAATTCTTAAAGTAAGGAGTAATTATATGTGTATTTAATTTCCAATTAAATTCTATTTAACTTTTAGTCAAAGGTTTTTCTGCTGGATCTTAAATCCAGGCTGTTTATTTGAGCAACTGCTGCACTATTACTCTATTTAGGACTTTTAACCTTAACTTGGTTTGAAATTTAAAATTTATATATAATGAATTAAGACAGGATATTAAATTTGTTAACTTATCTAAATTTTACCTTTTTACTTTAAGTTGTTACTACTTTTGGTTTAGAATTAACTTTAACTTTTGCAAAAATTAAGGAACGATTAAAAATTTAAATTCTACTTTACCTTTAACTGAGTAATTGAATGTAAGAATAAATGTAATCATTTTTCTCCAACGGGTCTACATGAGTATGTAATATTTTCTAACTGCCTAAGGCATTGCTAAATTGATGTATGTAATTTTTACCTGAGTAAATTAAGAAATTTCTTGAACTAAGTAATCTCTATCAATATTGGTAAAGACACCATGCTCGGTGATTCATTAAATTCCTGTGTATTTTTATGCTGGCCAGCAGAGTTTAATTTTTACGGTGTAAATTTTTGATTAATTCATCTCGGTGCATATTTGAAAATAGCAATATATATTATAATTCTAAATGCATTATTTTAAATAGTTGTCGCCCTGGTACCATAGATCTCGAAATTAAGTTGAAAGATTGAGTGTTTTCCTTATAATGCTGCAATAAATATCCTTGGTTATATATATATATAATTGATTCAGAGTTTTTCTTATGATGACTTGTGTGAATGTTCTTAACACCAGTACTCCTGCTTGGTCTTAGGGGTTGTTCGGGTTAGTATTACACAACGCAATGAATTTTGGTTTTGATATTACTGTAGGCAAATTGTTTAATTTCAGGTTTCAATTGTAACACTTAGTATTTAACGTCTGGTACCATAAGACTAGAACATTTGGTGCCGTGACAATTGCCTCACAACAATTGTGGTTTAATAAAAGAGGATTTTAAATCCCTCTAAAGTGCAGTTCTTCTACCACTTAACCACAGTTTTCTACCACAGAACATAGCTGCATTCAGCTCCCTGTTCAAGATCAGGATCGTGTAAAGTGTCTCAAGAAGATGTTTGCCAAGAATATGCACCGAACACGCAGTCCTGACAAAATTTGCATTGCCTTCTATCAAACAAGCGACCAAGTCACTTAATTGTGACTTTGTTTTTGCAATTTTTACCATACATACAGTATTATAAAATACACTGAAAATTCTTATTGATTTGGTTGTAGTTTGTTCTTTAGAGTGCATTCTTATTTTATACAATGCCTTTGGTGTAATACACAATAACGCTGCATTATTTGCCATACATACAGCATTATTTGATACGTTAGCATTTCCCAGTTTAGTTTTTACCTTCATATATGTACTGAATTCTGTTACACTTTTAGTCTTTTCAGTGCATACCTTTTGAATGCATTACTTGTATGGATGTATATGATTAATGTTTAGATTATCTTGAATTTAATGATGTTGAAATAGTTGCCTACATACTGTATTTGATTCCTTTTACATATACTATAATGTATATGTAAAAGGTAAATGTAATTCTTGGCATGTAAATGTAATTCTTGGCATGCCTTCGTGGTGTAGTGGTCAGCATGCTGGGCGCGTAGTCCAGAGGTCCGTGGTTCGAGTCCTGAGGAAGGTGTTGCTCATTTTTCACGACTTCTGCTTCCAAAAAATCCTAATGACTCTACAAGTGGCGCCGAAACTAAAAACGGTGGTGGATGATGGTTCTCCGCCACCGGGATTTGGCGATTGGGTTCCCTAATTCCCAGTCGCCCTTTAAAAGGGGAAGTATATTAGGTATTTCTCACCCCTTTTTCGCATGCCTTCGTATTGTAGTGGTCAGCACGATGGGCGCGTATTCCAGAGGTCCGCGGTTGAGTACCGGCGAAGGCATTGTTCATTTTTCATCTCTCCTGCTTGGAAATAATCTAATGTCTGTACATTACAATAAATTTGGTTATAAATTATTGATCTTTACAGAGCATCATTGTTGATTACATTACCTTTGGTATTTATTGCATGTTAAACCTATGATGTCATTAGTTACATATTCAGTGTAACCTGAAGCATAAACATTTTTCTCATATACGCCTAAATTGGTAAAAAATTATTAAATTTTACAAAGCATCACTATTGGTTATATTACTATTGATTTATACGTACATTATCTTTGATATTGACATATATTTTGAATTTAATGAAGTATTGCATTATTTACCATGCGTACAGTATTATTTGGTACATTGTTATTCTTTTCCGATTTGTTTACTCTTCACCTATTTACATTTAATTTGGTAATCTTTACTGTGCATTACTACTAAACACCACTAGAGGTGACCACTGACCTTCTCAAGTAAAGTCTTCCAGTGTTTTATTTATGACCCCAGCAGACAATTTATTGGGTCTAATAGTATGTAAGTTTGAGAAACGTTAAGTTTGGGAACAGTTATGGGACAAGAATTTAAGTACCTTACATTGCATCTTCTTTGTCAGGTATGTTAATATCATGGAGGTAGAAAGTAAGAAGGAGAGGCCCCTAACCGGTTTTTCCCATACACTGCTTTGAAGCACTGGCGATCCCTGCGTCGTGACCAAAACATTCGGTTATTTACCATTAAGATCAATGGGTTTTGACACGACCGGATGTAAATATTTTGTAATTACATCCTAAATATACATATAAATGTTTATATTTTGTTTTTCTACAATATTTCCGAGTCCTAAGTATCTGAAAAGAATACGTTTTTAAACAACATTTCATTCTGAATGAAATTAAATGCTATACTTTTCACAGAACAGTTTCATCAGAACGGTTTAATTTGAATGAAATATTTTCACGAGTTTTCGTTAATTACATTAGAAAAAAATTTTTGGGTAATTCGATTTCATTCGGTTAAGGATTACAAAAATTAAGATCAAAGTTTATTGTATTATTAATATTAAAATTATGCATTATTTCTTTTCTATTTATGCAGCTTCTTCCTAACATACTTTACCAAATATGACATGACTTTCTAGCTTCTGAGGCATCTTTTAAATCGAAAAATGTAAGTAAATTTATAATTAATGCTCTATTCGGTTCATTTCAAATTACAGCGCCTTTTATTTTAATATTGAAATATGTTAAAACGTGCTTGACTTTCTCTGAATATTTCTGAAAGGGAATAATAAAAAAGGATTTTTTTAAATATTATTTAAAACTTGTAACTGACTTATAAAATGTAAGGGAATATTTCTTTTAATTATACTTATCAGTTTTTTTACCGTTAATTTCAACAATACATATTGTAAAACTCTTCTTTATTATTTCCTTAAGTACGCAATAATATATGGATGACAAAAAAAATTATTTTATTTAAAACATTTTGGCGTTTGGAACATAAAATGAAAGTTGCGAATAAGCTATCAAGAGTATCGAAAGACGTACACTATTTTAAAGGTACCGTAAGGTATTTTTCATTCTTTAAGCAAAACATTTTTGATAAAATCTGTATTTTTGTAGTCCACAGCTTAGAATTTTATAAAACAAATTCATAATCAAAATCGTTGTTGTTAGTTATCGAAAAATAACTAAGATGTGATTTTTGAGTAAATGTCGCAAAATTATACAAATTGCTATTATCCATCACACAATGAATGTTTCGTTTATGTGGAAGTGTCTCGTTTTTTTATTTGTATGGAACTGTCTTGTGTAGAAATACTATCAGAAGGCTGTGAAGGGAGCTTCTGAATGTAAACAAAAAACACACCATCTGGAGACCGAAGCCTTGGTGTAGTGCTTCACTCTCAGTACAGGCTTGGCCCCTCCTTCTTTTCTTACCTCCATGGTTAATATATATTAAAATAATAATAATGATGATGATAAAAAAGAAGGAAATAAAAATTAAAATATCGATAATAATAAGTAATGATAATTTAAATACAAGCAATGAGTATAATAACATTTATGTAATATCTCCAGCATATTATGCTTGAAATTCGCTCCAATATCTATACACAATGAGAAAATAAAATAAATTCATTAAATACAATACAGAAGTTATGCGGAAAATGTGTTTGAAACGTATATCCATACGCTACTACTACTACTGCATGTATTATATATATAACTCAGACATTAAATTGCACTGTTTGCCATACCTTGGTATTACTTGGAACATTGACATTTTCAAATTTACACTCAAGTCTGTAAAAATTAATAAATTTTACATAACATCTCCATTAATACATCTTGCTCTTTACAGAGGTGCTGCATTGCTTGCTATGCATGTAATATAGCTGAATGCATTGGTATTAGCTTCACGTATGCACATCCGGTTAGGTTAACTCATTAATCTTTTCAGGGCACCACTATTGTTTGCATTACCTTTTATATTTAGTTATTTATATTCATTCTTTGAATTTGGATATCTTTATTGTTAATCTTTACAGTGCATCAACCATTGTACACGTAACTTTGATAATTACCTACACTTTACATTTATTAACGTTGCATTAATTACCATATATTAATATTACTTAATATAGTAACATTATTTTACAGTTTGGCTATTTTTTTTGCATTTACATCCGAACTATTAATGCTATGAATGCAATTGCGATGCATCATTGTTTTGTATTGACCGACAGTATTGTTTGATGCAGTGGCATTTTTCAGTTTAGGTATGTTGTAGTGACTTATCTCACTTGTTTGACAATAACATCACAACAAGCCTACTGAAATTCATCGTGGCAAAGAATGCCATCATACAGATGACAGTACGACTTTTCTCAGTTCCGCTCAAGCACAGCACCCCGTGTGGGAGTCCAAGCGTCTTCCTCTACCACTAACCTCTCAAGAGATCTTTCGGCTAGCCGCATATTTAGAGTGCCCCTGTTCTACACACACACCACTGTACATTTATAAAGATCTATGCCTTCTTCGGGATTCGAGCCCGGGCCCTCCGGCGCGGCGATCAGAGTCGCTAATCTCTATAACGGTTTTGAGGTAGATCAGTTTAGGTATTCTTCGCACATACGCTTCATTCTGTTATACTGTTTATCTGTATAGTACTTGATTATTGTACACATTACCTTTGATATTATATACATGTTTAGTTTAGTGATGTTGCCTTAGTTGCCATATATGCATTATTAATTAATACACTGACATTCTTCGTATATGCACCAAGATCATTTACGAAATGTGAATCTTTACATTGTATTACCATTGTTTACTTACTATTGATTTAATTGCACCTATTGATACATGACCTTTGGTAATCACGCGCATTTAACTTAATCGATTGTTGCTTTATTTGTACAGTTTTATTTGCTACATTTACATTTCAATTTGATTATTCCTCTCACAATTCCCTCAAAAGAAAGGATGCTTTTGAAATTGGTTTTCTAATGCAAATTGGTCTATATTTTTGTTTCATCGGAACAAAATCATGAAGCCTTCTTGAAGCTAATCCATTCTGCAACCAGGAATAAAGTTAACAAGTGTCAAGTTCGTGTGGCATTAGCTGCTTCGTCCGAAACATTACAAATAATAAGCGGATTAGTACTGCTTCTACGATTTATGTATTATTGCTGATTCTAATACTTGCTCCTATAATTCACATTTCTTTTATATTGATGTGATTTTTATTGAAATATTCCTCATCAAAAATTTCTAACTTGAGCTAATTTTAACTCTCCGATGATTATTGCTCAACTTGATCCAATATTTAGCTCTTTTCTACAGAACTTCCTTAAACACTTATTATACCCTACACATCTGGTACCACATGCAGTAAGCTTATAAGGTATTTCTCCCGCCTTCTTCGCATGCCTTCGTCAACACGGTCGGCGCGTAACCGAGAGGTCCGTGGTTCGATTCCCGGCGAAGGCGTTGCTCATTTTTCAATCTCTCTTGCTTCGAAAAATACTATTATACTTCGATATCTCTACAGCTGGCGCTCCAACTAAAAAAGGTGGGGGATGATGATTCTCCACCACAGGTATTTGGCGATTGGTCCCAAAATAGAGAAAGTTAATCCAATCTCACAGCGAATTCGCTACAATCAATAATAGCATTAACTAAACAATACCAGTTCGCTTAACACAACCTAGCTGAGATGTTTTAATTCGGCTTTTATACGTTCTTTAATTAATCACGAGAACTTTCTGTAAAATCTATTTTCTCGATTTTTCTGGACAGCAAAACAGTACAATTACAAGATATTTATTTATTAAATATTAAATGCGCACATTCTTGTATTTTTACTTTTCCAAAGTAGCTTCCTCTTCAGATTCGTCACGCGCTGCGTTGCACGGGAAACTAAAATCATTTTAATTACAATTCTATTAAAACAGCGAAATAAATTTAAAATCCGTAACAATATTTTAATTGTTTATTGTAAGGATTTATTTTATTGTAACCAATTATTTTTAGTTTTCTTTTCCTTTCCCTCCTGATTACAGTTTCCTACCGGAATGTAAATTTGTTATAATGTGGATTCAAATTCTAAACGTGTTTCAGAAGCAGTATTTAAGCTGCGTTTCAAGAGTTCAAAAAGCGTAGTAGCGGACTTAGTTCCGAGTTTATGCTGCATGTTTCAATTTAGCTCTCTAGCCGATGTTAGACACCAGTCAGATTTATGCTGATATTTCTTGGCTAGGCTTTGCTGTGTGCAAATGATTTAGTGTCAGTTAAGCTAAAGGAGCCAGTCGTTAGATATCTTAAATTATTAGTGATTTGTTACATTCTTATTTTATGATATGTTTTACGTTAGCCACAAGTGGTGATGATTTGTGAGCAAGAAATGCGTGCATTTCTTTTAATTTAGTTTAAATAAAAAGGTTATTTAAAACCTTTCTTTCGCAGTATTCATTCTTCAAGACAAAGCGAGAATTCGCTACTCCGTCTTATACAAGGAGTCTAAGTTGTATGCTACCTAAGAAAACTGAAAGACTTTATACTACGATTAAATTTATAAAGCTTGACGGGTCTTCTTAAATTAAGAAACACTTATAGCAAACACGCACGCCTGACCTTAAAACTATGGTTGCAAGTTATCACCTAAAGATTAAACTGATTGAAAAGGCACAAATTTGAAACTCACAAATTACAGATGCAAAATAAAGGTAAGTTCAGCTTTTACTTAACCTTTATTTTGCATCTGTAATTTGTGAATTTCAAATTAAAATAATGCAGATCAAAATAAGTCTACTGAACGTTTCTGAAAATTTGCGGGACGTAAAATTCAGTTGGCTATAATACATAGATTTTGCTTTCAAGGCTGTAGCACACTTTAATCGAACAATCTGATTTAAATTGAAACTCTTTTACGCATCTGGACTTAATGTTTGGCGATATTTTTATTAGCAGCGGCTTTCTGATTAGACGCCAAATTCGTTTGTCGCCAAATGCCCAAGCGATTGTCACCGAAACAGCGGCCAAACGCCTTTCTCTGGAGCAACAAGTCATGCAGTTACAATCCTTTGTCTAATTTAAACTACGCCTTTTGTTAATCAAATCAGCGTAAGCCTATGGACTGAACGCGTGGCCAAAAGAGGCATAAAGGAAACACGTAAATTATGCATTCAACTACTAGTTTAAGTGAAATGAAATTGTGCAGAGTTATACTATTTATACTTAAAATTACCATTTTAAGTAACCGTGTAAGAAATTAAAATGTAATCAAATATTATTGATACAAAAATATTTCTAAAATAATTTTTAAAAAAATTCTGATATTTTAATCTTTCGTGATGTTTTACACCAATAATTTTTATACGCTATTCATAAGTAAGCTAAATAGTTCTTTTAATTTGTAAACATATATGTAGATTATAAACAAACAGATTATAAATCCCATTAAAACTGACATAAAAGAATTTATTTGCATTTGTTCATGCGTGAAAATTTACAAATTATTCCGGCAAAATGTTTTCAGGTTTTCCTTTCTGATAATAATAGCCAATGATCTGGAAAGTTAGCACCGTTTGTCTTTAAAGCACTAAACTACGCTTATTCTTTTTAATTTATGTGCGAGTTAAAAATATTTAGGGAAAGTGCGTGCGTTTTGTTTCCCCCTTTCGGGAATTATTTTGAACAAGCGAATCCTAGATGAACATTTCATTTCATCTTCGGAATTCCTTTCTTCCATTTTTCAAATCCAAATGCGAGACAAATACGTTCTGTTACTCCCCTAATTCGAACAGGAAGCATTTCTAAATTGACCTCGAACTAAGCACATTTATTTTCCTTTCGCATTCTTCCTCTGATGCGTTGTTTTAAAATTCTGATTTCGTTCCGCCGTAAAAGAGAACTTGTGCGTCCCAAAGTGGAAAGTTTCCTGCCTATGGAATTCAAATTTCTGGCTCCACTTTCAGTCTGATTGATTATTACTCCTCAACGTTGAACTAATTACCTCCATTTGTATTTGCGTTTCTATACGAATTTCTTCTTGCGTGTTAATATGAATGGCAATTGTGAGATGCTTTGCAGGATAATCTGGACTTTCAGTTAAGAACGAATCGCTTTTCTTTCTTGTTTGTTTTCTTCCATGTTACAATATATTTCTGTCATGGAAAGGCCAAGAATAAGGGGAAAAGTCTTAAAATCGTCCATATTTCATGCAGAATTTTGTAACATTTTATTTCAGTTCTTTAATTTGTTAAACAATGATAAGTGCTTTTACGACCAGATCGAAGAAAAACACTTCAAGCTTTTAAATTGAAAGGCCTGTTTTCTTCGTTAAATTCCGGAATGTAAAAATAAGAAGCTGAATCAAAATTCTAAAAAAAAGGGGGACAAGTCTATATCTTCTGTTCTACTGGTCCAATTGATGAAATTCAAATTGCGTTTTTCATGTCTCGAAAGCGCAACTTGGGATGTATTAGATTTATAAATGGCATTGTTCTAATATAGGTATTTTGACACGAAAACGGATTTTTTCTGAATGGCATGCCAGGTTTTTTTATATTTCGATTCTACGTCTCAAATTATGCCTAAATATTAAATTTTATAAAATTTGGTGCGAAACTTACGGAGAAATTCAAAAATTTATCTTGGTTCATTTTTTTCAGTTTGCGCTAAGAATAATTTATTTAGCTAACTTCTTAATTTATAGCAACCTATTTTCTTCCCCTTTTTTTCACTGTACGCGAGCGGAAAAAAAAGTTGCATCATTCCTACTTTCAAATAATTTTAACAAAGTGCCTAAACAACATTTGATGTTATTATCGTTTTTAACACGTATGCCAAATTTTAGAATGCGTCAAAAAATAATAATTTCATGCATATCTTCGGTCATTTTGAATAAAAAACTCTAATTTTTTGCAGATATGCTTAGAAATACATTTACTTTAAGACGATGGTAAAAATTTTACAAGTTATAATTCAAAACTTTTTTCGAAAAAATAAAAAAAAATTGTTTAAGAATACAAATTTTAAAAATAAATCATAAAAAAATGGGTGAATTTTATTTGGAATGAACGTAAATTTCGAAATTGGCAAGTAAGAATCAAAGAAGTTTAATAAAAATAGAGATATTAATAAATATATACAAAATTGAATTAATATGGAGGAGCTTAAATTTTGACAGCTAATTTTTCAATAACTACTCTTGCGGGTTTTTCAAAACTTGGCACTTTGGCATAATTTCAGTCGTAGACTCGAAATAGGGGAAAAAATTGCATATCATTTCAGAAAAAGTCCGATTTTGTGTCAAAATGCCTATATTAGGACAATGCTTTATATAAATCCAATATATGTCCTGCAACGCGCTTTTGTGACATGAAAAAAGCAAGTTGAATTTCGACAATCGGCCCAGTAGAAAGGGAGCTATACAACTGTCTCCTCCCCCTTTTTTTTATTTGCTCAGTATATACAATGAAGTTGAATAAAATTCGGTGTTTTTTTTTTTTTTTTTTTTTTTTTTTTTTTTTTTTTTCCCGCAAATGCAACATTTAGTCCAAGAATATCTTCAAATGAAGCAATTAAAATTCCAAACAGATTGTAATATCTTTAGTAAAACCTACAAACCTACATGAGCTCTAGTGCTCTGCGTATGTGCTACCAGAAATTTGAAAAGAACGATCTATGATGTTTAAAAAGAAGATGTCTGGGAGGAATGTTTATGATAATAAAGGGTTTCTTTCGGAACTATGCGATGAGTTTAGTATCCAAACAGTTAGCTTTTTTAAATAAGGCATACGATAACAGCGACGAGTTATGACCTTTTAATCGAGAACGCGACTATGCGAAGAACTTAGACTAATATGACTTAATTCCCCTATTCATAAAAAAATGACTTAATTTCCCTATTTATAAAAAAGTTCCTGCAACTCCAATTTTCCCCAAGCTCTCCAGAATTTTATTTAAGAAAATCCTCAAACACTTTAGAGTTAAAAAGCATTCATATGCTTTACTGAAAATTCAAAAGCTTACCCAAATTCAAAATTCAAAACTCAAACTTATACTCAAATTCAGAATTTAAAACTTGTATTCAAAACGTTTTACTTAAAAATTTTTAATACATTGAAAAATTTCAAGTGTTAAAATGAAGCAGAAAGGAAATACTAAAAAATTTCCTAATATTGATTGTTTCTTGAAATTTTAAGTGAGTTGCAATAGCAGCTCAATTTTTGCCATTGCAATCTTCGAAATTGCATTGGACGTTGGAGGAAGTCATTGTATGGCAGAATTTTAATTTGCGTTGGCTGTTGCAAACTTTTGTCAGCATGACCAACGTAATTAATAATTTGTGATAGTGCAAGCAAAATAAATAATAATAAATAAACATAAAAAGGAAGGAAAGAAAAAAATGGAAGGAAAAAATGAAAGAAAAAAACATTATTCTAACACAGCACCGGCTGAAGCTTAAATATGCTTGGGTTGTGCAAGATCATGACTTCTGATGGCAATCGTTTTGGTCCTCTCCAGACGTTGAGGAACATTTCATTCATTTCTTTAATCTATACCCGTCAATATAACATTTTCCCGATCTTGAATCTATTCAATGACTCACAATTCTAGACTAAGAGATTTTTTTAACCTTGATATTCTTAACGATGATTTTGTAATTTACTATAGAAATTAAAAAGTAGTTAAGATTTGGAGGTGTACGTTTACTAATTAATTAAGTTTAAATAATTCTGAACATCCAAATTTTTTTAATTCAGTATGAAAAAAGATGAGGAGATTAATTGCTTAACGGGAAAAATAACTTAAAGGAACATTTTATAGGATTTTTAGTCCAAAGGGTAATTTGCTCAGAACTACTAATTTCGTTTTGGCATTTTGCGTTGATTCACTGCAAACGTTGTTTCACTTTTCAAATTGTTGCTACTAAATATTATCGCCCTGTATTACATTTCAAGAAATTAAATAATGAAGAATCTGCATAAATGTACGTATGTTTCTCACATTGTGATAAAATAACGGTACCCAGAACCATCGAATTTTGAATGGCGTAATCCTGCTGCGAATATGGGCATGTGGAAGCCTAAATTTGAAATTTGGAATTTCTTTTATTATCGATTTCATATTTTGTAAACCTTTAACGAATTTTTGATTAACAAACTCAAGGATTTCAAAGCGAGCAATGGCAACGCTGTACAGAAAAAAACATTTTTATTTCCAGCGGCTGAGACTGTGTATCGAAAATTCTAAAGATCCGCTTATTTTAAAATCATTTTGCGATATTGCTCTTAAACTGAAGTTTATGGTTTAAGTGCCAAGAACATGATGTTTAATAAATAAAGGTAACCCACAAAATGTTAAAAAAACGCCGCTTTGGACGTAATTTAAAATCTGAAACCTTTCCGGTTTTTTTTTAATTAACAACGGCTGGTATTCACGTTACACATGAAGTTGAATAACAAATAATTTATGCATAAATTCAAATAGAATATAACAAATCGAGTCTACAGAATGAAGAGTTAACTTAAAAAATTTAATAAGCTGGAGAATATTCCTATTGATTTTACCAAAAAAGTGATTGAATACATTTACATATTTAAAATAAAATCCCTTTACATCGGAACATTAATTTTACAATGCCCAAGCGCATTCTTTCTGTGCTACATTTAGCGCTAGTTGTTAAGATAAAAAATGTATGGAACAATAGGCATAATAGCAGTCGACTAATAAAAAATGGAATTGAAATTACAATTTAAATTAGATTTTTTATTGTCTTTTTTGGAATTTGTTGAAAAGCTTAACATCGTTATTCCACCCTTTACTTGTTCCGTATATTCATTCAAATTTCAACTAAAATTCTGTTTAATTTCAGAAGATGCAAAGACATATGTCAGTGAGACATCAGAGCTGTTAGAAGTCTTCCCCCCCCCAACTTTTTGTTTTTGCTAGGAGATTAAGTAAGCAAAATTAAAGGGAATTCAGTTCTTTCTATTACAACGTTTCTTAAAATAATTAAGAGACTTTCATGAAAGTAGTTTCAAAACTGCAAATAAAAGGGTTTCATAATTAAAAAAATTAACTTTTATATGATTACAATGGAAAAAAGACAAATTAGTAAAATGTTCATAATGCTTATATAAAGTACGCATAAAAAGTTTCGTATCGCAAGGGCAAATTTCGTAGAAATATTCGAGAGAGAATTGTATTGACACATCATATTATTTATTTATTTATTATTAGTCCAAAGAAGTGTTAGCTCAGAAGGGCTAATAGTCTCGAAACGGGATTTTGTTTGAACACAATTGTTGCCACCAAATATTATCGCTCTGTTTTATTTTAAAAGAAATTAAATAAAGAAAATGTGCATGAATGTAGGTATGTTTCTCGCATTGTGAAAAAACCACGGTATCTAGAACCGTCAAATCTCGAATAGCGTAATCCTCCAACCCTAGCATGAGCACCTGGAGGTCTGAATTTGAATTTCGAATTTGTTTCATTATCTATTTCACATTTGTGAAACATTACCGGATTTTTAATTAACAAACTCAACGATTTCAACGCGAGCAGTGGCAACACTGTACAGAATTTTAAAAAAAAAACTTGTATATCCAACGCGTGACAGCGTCTATCGGAAATTCTTAAGTTACGCTGTTTTTAAATATTTTATGATAATGTTGAACTGAATTTTATGCGGTTTAAGTGCAAAGAACATGATATTTAGTAAATAAAGGTAACACACAAAACATTAAAAAAAGCCCCTTTGGGCATAATCTAGAATCTGGTAGCTTTTAGATTAATTTCACTTTATTTTATTTTTACTTATTATTTTGTTCTCATTTTTATTTGTTTATTAGCCCAAGAGGCCGTTAGCCCAGAAGGGCTACTACTCTCGAAACGGCATTTTGCGTCGAATCACTATAAACAGCAGTATCACTTTTCAAATCTTTGCCACTAAATATTACCGCCCTGTTCTATATTTAAAGAAATTAAATGATGAAAAATCTGCATGAATATATGTATGTTTCTTGCATTGCGAAAAAACAACGGTACCTAGAGTCATCAAATTTTGAATAACGTATTCCTCCACCCGAACATGGACACTTGAAAGGCTGAATCTTGAATTTCGAATTTGTTTTATGATTTATTTCGTAATTTTTACAATTTAAAGAATTTTTTTATTAAGAAACAACGATTTCAAAACTAGCGAAGCTTTGTTGGCAACACACTGTAAAGTATTTTTATCTCCAGCACGCAAGACTTTCTGAAGATATGTTGTTTTCAAATATTTTTAGCCCAAATGTTGTCGAAACGTGTATCTATGTGTAAATGAAAAGCAAAGCTCCCCTTTGGGCGTAATATAAAAGCTGACAGCTTTCAGATTTTTTTTTATTTTTATTTTCATTTTCGACTACATATTTAACAAATTTGAAGAGGAACAGTAAAGTATTAAATACTCGTTTCGGTGATTAATATTATCGGATTGATTAAAACAACAGTCATTAACTTGGTACCCTATGTTTGTAACTTTGTAACTCTATGAAATTATTAATTATTAATACTTCTGACTACCATGTCAAAGTTTGTATTTACCGTGCATTATGAAAACAGAAGTAAATACTGATGCCAACTAAAGTTTAAGCTGCTAATAATAATGCAAGTAATCTATCAGTGTTAAGATCTGAGATTGACCTTGAAACATAAGCACAGTGCCTTACTGTTCTGTAGATAGCCTGATGTGACTCATCGAATTATCTTAATGTGGTAATCTAATGTAGGTTAAAATAACACGCCAAAATAATGATTATTGAAGAAGTTAAACAACAATGTTACGCTGATTCTTGTCGTTTAACTTCTCCAATAAGTTATAACCTATTCAAATATTATTTACTTGGATACACGAAGCAGAGACCTTAGTAGCATGAATTGGCGACATAAAAACATTACTCATTTACCTGATAAAGATAGTTATCATTCTACTAAGGATTTAATAATGGCTGAATACTTTCATATAAATGCACAGTTTTTAAATAATTTTTTTTAAATTCATAGCGTGGTAAAATTCTATATTTGCTGCATTTTGCAAACAAAGCAAAATATAATGACGTATAAGGTTCGTAAAAGAATTTTTACATGTTCTGCAATCCCAGAATACTTATGTACCTGGCTTTCTACTTTCAAAGCATCTCAAAATATGTCAAGTAATATGAATTCTTTCCATACATATTTCAACTATCCGTTAATTAATAAGAAATGTATAATGATTTTTAATTGCTTTTGATTGATTGCTAGGCGATTCTAAATATTTTTGAAAAGAATTGAATTAAAAACGAAACTAAGAGTTGAAAAGGAATAACACTGATTGCATTTCGTAACGATTTAATGAAACTTTAATCTGATATGTAAACAATTTTAATATCCTGATTTCTGTCGTGATTTACTCTTTGGTAAATTTAAGTTAAAGCATTAAGACCCATGTGTTCGATAATGCATGATGCCCCGAAAATTATGAAGTGTAACTATTGAGTATGAAATGTATCTTTTAACATCGGTTGTCTATATTTAACATGAGTATTTAGTTTACCAAAATCTTTGCCCCAGAATTACAATTTTCTTTCAGAACACTGCCAAATGCAGTGTTGCTTATCATTACCTCACATCCTAAACTTTGCCAAATGGTCTCTTGATAATGTCGGTTGTTATTTTTTAAATATACAATTACCATTTGGGTTATAATTATTATTACCACACATTTTGTAAACATTTTGTTTGTGCGAGCCTATGTTTACCTAATGCTTTTTCGATTTTTCGCTGCAAAGCTATGGGGCTTAAGATGTGAGAAATGCCTGTCTTCACTAACGTAGATGTTCCCATAATAATGGATGCATGAATATATATATGTAAGCCAAAAAAATGCATAAATCAGCTTTATAATTTAATTTAGTAATCGATTCTTAATTTGTCATTTTTAATCTGAGTATTTCCTCTTTATTATAATAATTAATAACATTTCTGGACTGAGTCATCTTAGATAAATCAGTGCCAGAACTTGCGTAACGCTTAATGACGTAGCTGATTCCAAACCTAAATTCTTAAAATTGAAACTTTTCTAACCTAAACCAGAACCTTCCTTTTGGCCATTTTCCGTACTGTATTAACGCAGATAGCTTGTATCTCTATGTGCTGCTTAGACGCAATTTCGCTGTGCTTTCTTCCTATCCCAAAATTATTAAAAATGTAAATGCTCTGGAAGTAGACACGATTAGAGCGCCACATGAATTGTGGCTACAAGTGTCAATTGAAATAAAAATTAATAATTAATCTGCCTTGACTGCCAAATTTCTTATTCATTTTAGATCTGCATTCCAGAATTCATCACAAGCAGAATTCTTCCTCTTCAATATGCCATTTACGGGCTTCATCATCAGAATTTCTGCGTTTCTGTGTCTCAGTGTTTCTACATCAGTATTTCTAAAATTTGTTTTTTTATTACATATATATATATATATTTATATATATAAAGTACTTTTAAATCCATAATTTAGTTTTTAAAAATTATATTATAATTTTAATATTCATAAATGTTTATATAAAGAAAAATGTTTTCGCTTGAGTTTATTTTTTTAACTTCATATCGGCATTTACCTCTGCATTTCAATCTCTAAAGTTTTCTAAAACTTAAAAAAAATTGAGAGTAATGGATCACACTTTCATTCTTCTCTTGATACTTTTGGGAGAATTAAAAACTATGCTTAAGTTGGATTTTGAAACGATGTGCCTTTGACTTTCCTGCAAAAAATCAAACAACAAGCAACGAAATACGCAGTTATAACCTTTAATTCCAAATAACCTTGTATCAGCCAGCTTTCATATTGCTTAAAAAAATAAAGAACAATTTTTTTCTCAGTTTTTCTCTTCAACAATGAGTAATTGGGAAAACATCACAATTTCCGTTTGTATTTCTCATCTTTATTGCTCGGTTTCATCAGCTCTTTTAACGGTTGAAAGATGTTGATCTCTTTGTATGAAACGGAAGACTTAATAAAACACATACAGCAAACGCTTTCACTTGGCCGATAAGAATCTTTCTCGTTAAAATTTATTTTTAGAACCAAGACTTATTCATCCAAGGTTTAAGCTATAGAATGGCACAAAATAGGAGCTGAGTTTGGGGGGATTCAAATTGGAAAACCACTTCCCTTGAATGGCTGTTCAGGTATACGTAGCTCAAATTGGTATCAAATCAACTTTCATCGTCGATTATGCAGTGGAAGATAGGAAAAAAGGAATAAAAAACTACCGGCCTTGTCAAACTATTGTTCTTTAATAACTTTTAAAAGAAACGAGCAGCAATTCGAGAAGTTTTCATTTCTCTTTTATACTTCTTCTTCAAGGATTTCAGAAATTAGCTTCATTAATAGTCAGGAACTCCTCGACAGTTATTCCTCTCCGTCGATTTATATAGTTGCAATGTATGCAACGGAATGAAGGAAGTGGAATTTTTTTAATATATTTTTTGCTCTTCTAGACGAGCAAAAAGATATATTTTTATTATTATTTCACT
>KK119247.1:78170-108658 GCA_000611955.2 Stegodyphus mimosarum | reverse complement strand
TTGCGTCATGATTATTATAGTTAGGACATTTACAGAAGGAAGAGGGATTCGTTTATAACTATACTTAGAAGACAGATAATATTAAAAGAAATTTTTTAAATTATGCGCTAGTACAAGAAAAAAAATCTCTTAACAAATGGAAGAGGATGCAATATATATAAAGTAAAATAAAAATAATTGAATCATTAATAATTTCACAAAATTCCACACTTTAATTTGTTTTTCAAAATCTGCTGCTGACATTCTTCAGTCTAAAAATGTTGAATTACAAAATATTTTTCTTTAATCTCAGTAAATTATTCGGATTATAAACGGTTAAATCTTTTAATATTCATTCTATGATTATCCTATTTTCCTTATCCACAAATAGCTAATTCTAGCTAAAATAATAGGACTGAGTTTCAGCTCCTATAATGTTGTGTAATCTAGATCGTTTCATGTATTTCACTAGTTAATCCCGAATTTTTACATGATACTTCACATTGTCAAAATATGAAATAAAGAGTTTATCGCGCTTTTCTGTTCCAATAACCACCACAGAAAAGCCCCAGAGTATTAGCCACATCACTGTTGCCCCCGAGATACACTCGTCAATTTTTAAACGTGTTGTCTTTCCTCAGCAACGGCACACACTCGTCGGGGTCTCGATCGTTATCCCCCAGAAAGCCTCGTCACTTCTAATTTCCAACCCCTCAGAATGCAAACAAAATGAAAAGAGGTGTTTGATGGCTTGATTTTTCATGCTCTCTCCACAGTCGGGTTGTATCATGATCACGCAGAAGAAAGTTCACTTAAAAAGACGGGAAGTAGAAATGTACTTCCGGCGCCCTTTCAGCTGGCATTGCAATTGAACTACTGCTTCACTTGAAAGCGTGCCTTTGTGGGATTGTCTTCGTTAATTTTCAGGTAAAAGACTACGAAACACAAAAGAAATTTTTGGTACTGAATATCCTTGAGTGTGACAAGTAAGCGGTTTTCCAGATAAAGTGGAAAGGAAGATAGAAGCATTTCTAAGCCATTTTCAGAACACAAAAAGTATATCTTCGGAGGGGAAGCAAGAAACAAAAATCTGAGTTGTGTTGTTATTGACTAACGCTTACTTGTCTGACCTATAGTCAGTCCAAACCCACGAAATTCCTCGTGACATGGAGCGCAAGATATGATTGCTGTTGGCAACAGCCTTGAGCATCATACAGGTGATAGTGCGATTTATCTCAGTTCCGCCCCCAATTCTGATGGAAAGCATCTCGGAAGTGGGCGGATCCGAGGGTCTCTCACCTTTCTTCCCCTACCGCCAACCATCTTCCTCTATTAGAGAACTTTTCGGCTCTCCGCACCGAGACTATACATTTACAAACCTCCATGTCTTCTCTGGGATTCGAACCCCGGCCCTTTGGCACGGCAGTCAACGACGCTAACCACTATACCGCTTGGGTGGCCTGAGTTGTTTAGGACGTGAACAGGTTAAGTAGTTTATCTGGTAATCAATATTCTGACTTCATTTGTTAAGCGACGATTAGAATTTTTTGTTGCTTATGTGTAAACAAAAATTCATATAAAGAACAAAGTATATAAAGAACTTATTTTTGCAATATTCCGTAACATACAGTCATAAAACTTTCAAGTCTGAATGTATGCTTGAATACATATTAAATTGAACTTTACTGTTTTTTATATTTAAACTTGCACAGGTTGCTGATATTAAAAATGTTCAAAATTCAAAAAAGATGGTTGTCATATATACACTGGTTATCATAAATTAAGGAAAAATCACAAAAATAGACATGACTTCCTCAAAAATAAGCCAAACCGTGTAAAATTTGAATATGTTGCCAAATAAGTATAGCTGAGTAAAACTGTAATATGCAAATTAGTGACCCTGCACTCGGCATACGTCATCTGTGAGGAGCATAAAAGTCCGCGTTTGGGAGCAAGCCCACGTATTTCACTGTGATAGTAATATCAGAAATCTGAGATAGCTAATTCGTAACAATGACTTTCAGGCATCATTTGCCTGCAGAACTACGATGGAGAGCCACTGGGAGACCAGAGGCAGGACAAAGTCAAACAGAAGTGGCCAGATGGCTAAATGTGAGCCCTTCTGTAGTAAATAGACTTTAAAGGCAATTTCCGACCATAGATTCGGCTTCTAGGAGGTTCAGCCAAGGACGGACAAATGCTACGACGGGCGCCGATGACCGATATTTGTCATTATGTGCACGCAGAAATAGAACTGCTACTACGACTCTTCTTAGATCCTCCCTTGCTTCAGCCACCGAAAGGTTAGTGTCAACGTCAACTGTGCGTAGAAGGCTTCACGAAGGTAGTCTGTATGCGAGGCGACCAGCCATTTGCGTACCGCTTATGTCACGCCATAGGAGAGACCGTTAGCAGTGGGCACGACAACATGTCCACTGGACGCCTGATCAATGGAGGGCTGTTCTCTTTACGGATGAGTTCAGGTTTAGTCTAGAAAGCGATAGCAGTCGTTATTTGATATGGAGAGAACCTGGGATTCGTTACCATCCGTCAAACATCCGTGAAAGAGATGCACACGGAAGAGGCAGTGTCTGTGTTTGGGGTGGCATCTTTTTAGGTGGACGCACAATCCTCCATGTCTTTCCAAGGGGAACCGTGATTGCTCAGGTTTATAGGGATGACATGCTTGTTGCTTGTGTGCCCATATGCCGGGGAAGTAGGTGATGTTTTCCTGTTACAGGGCGACAAGACCACACAGGGCTCTCATCGTAGATGATCATCTTCAACACGAAACAATTATGCGCATGGAGTGGCCAGCTCGATTCCTGGACTTGAGTCCCATCAAGCACATTAGGGATGCTTTAGAGAGATGTCTAGCTGGTCTCAGTCCAGCCCCACAGACCCTTGCTGCTCTTGCAACTGCTTTGCAAGAGCAATGGCTCTTGCTTCCTATGGAACTGATAGACCGCATAATTGAAAGCATCACAGAACGCTGTATGTGTTGTATTGCTTCTAGAGGCGATCACATTCCATATTGAAGGTACTTTTCCTAGAGCAAACTGACACCTCGATTTGTTCCTTTTATACATGTGTTAATTTCTATACTTCTATAACTGTATAATAATTTCTTTTTATGTTATTTGATAACTTACTATGTGTCGTATATTGTGGGTAAGTTTCACAAAATTCTACTGTAACGTTTTCAGTAATCGTGATTTTTCTGATTTTTCCTTAATTTATGATAACCAGTGTAGTTCCTGACTCAACTAATCCAATCTTTGTAATATTTATTTATTTTAAAGGTGTCTAACGTATATAATATAGCGCATTGTTTGCCCTTTCGAACTGTCTCAGTTCAATCATAATATTCAAAGGTTTGTTCTAAAGTGCTCAGCGCCGTATAGCTAGTAACAAAAGCAATCAGAATGCCGTTGAAAGTGAGATTAATTATTCAATTCTGCTGACAAATCCAATGAATAAATATTTATACGATGTATGATCTCTATTACCCTGATTGCCAATGTTAATGTCAGTATGATGCAATGCCCTTTCATGTTTAAAAATCAAGTTGTATATTCCCCTGGAGCGAAAATCTCCTTCTTGTTATTTTACTTCAAACAAAACTCACTCTATTATATCTCTTTTTTTTCCTGATTTTATAAATTTTTGAATACTAGCTTTTGGCCCACCCTTTTATTTATAGCATTTCATTTACAAAAATATCCTTGAATATTGTAAAACGATTATTCCAAATAGCATTCAGGTAAATAAAACGCTGTCTCAGTAATCTACTCCAGTTACATAAATTATACATTTTATATCTCTGAAGATGGTAAAGGAAAGTTATTTGAATAATTAGTAATTTTGGTAAACATTCAGTATTAGCTGTGAAATAATAATGCTCGCAAGGACTATAAAACTTTTGCACAGTATCCACTAAAATTGTTATTGCAAAAATGAAAGTGTATATGAAGATTTTAATGAGGTCAGCTAGCATGAAGATCTGCGTTTATTGCTTTTAAATCGTTTATTTAATTGCCAGGTAAAATTTGATTGAAAAATTAAGTGCGTCTAAGATAAAATAATTTATTTCCGACAGTGGCAACACATTTCTTTTAAATCTCCAAATTCATTGCTTAAATTGGAAGGACAATTATACACTCTTTTTCAAAAAGAATCGAAGCACCAAGATGGACTTTTGCGATCGTGATGAAATTTGGTATGCAAAAACGTCTTGATCAGACATGCCAATGATCAAAGTTTCAAGGCAAATGAACAGGAATTGCGATCATAGTGCGCATTTCTAGTACGCAATTCGCAAAGAATAAAACCAGTAACAGAGGCGGAAAAATTATCTTTTTTTGTTGCTGCCATTGTAATTCCGTAAAGAAGCAACTAAAGATGCCATTACGACGATATCGAAGACCTTACAGACAGGTAAACGACTTCCAACGTGGTCGCACTGCAAGGTTGCGTGAAGCTGGGTGGTCATACTGAGCAATAGGCTGCCCCCTGCAGCGTACAGACACTGCTGTGCAAAGATATTGGCAGCAATGGTTGCTACAAGGAAATTGCCGAGGAAATGAATTTTCTGGAAGGCCAAGAAGCACAATGCGAGGCAAGGTAGGATGATTGTTCGCCAGGCTTGAACCACCCCAACGGTGTCATTGTCGACGATTCAAAGCATTACAGCCACGTCTATAGCTCCCGTGTTACTATCCACCGTCTCACGGCGCTTGTCTGAGGCGGGGTTACGCTCACAGAGGCCTTTAAGATGTTTGCCTTTGACCCCAAAAGATCGGCGGACTCGTCTGGAATGGTGTTGCAGCCGATCATCATGGCTGAAATCAGACTGGCATCGTACAGTGTTCAGCGATGAATCCCGCTTTACTCTTGAAGCAGATGACTACGGTGTTCGTGTCTCGAGAGGACGGGGTCAGTGGTCCCAATCAGCCTTTGTTTTATAAAGGCATATAGCCATAAACCCTGGTGTGATAGTGTGGGGCGCTATTCTTTATGACAGCAGGTCATCCTCCGTACATCTTTAACAGCTCAACGATACCATCCTGTGGACGGTTGCATTACCCTTCACGGCACGTCATCCTGCGACCATTTTCCAACAAGATAATGCCAGGCCACATACCGCCCCTTGCGATATCTCTGGACTGTCTCCTTGCGATTGATACTCTTCCTTGGCCAGCAAGGTCACTAGACCTTTCACCAATCAAGCATGTCTGGGACATGGTAGGCCGCCAGATTCGGCCACCACAAAATATCGCAATCATGGAGCGACAACTGATGAATGCCTGGTAGAATGTGTCGCAGGATGACATTAAGAACCTCTACCACTCCTTGCCTCGATGAATTCAAGCATACATTGCCGCCAGGGGCGGTTCGACCAACTACTGATTTGAACTCTCAATGGATGATGGTGAGCCTTGAACAGGTGCTATGACCTTGATTTTTTAATCATTATATTATCTTTGTATGAGCTGTAAACATATTCAATTTCATCAAAAATAACCACTTTCTTCATGGTGCTTCGATTTTTTTGCAAAACAGGGTATTTAAACTCTTGAGTACATTTTTTTCCAAGCATGTTTCTGAAGCAACAAAATGTCTTGTACTTTGTTTCTTTACTTTTCCAAATCTGTTAAGTTATTTAATGAGGAAAAAAGTAATAAAAGTACTTTAAAGAAAAGAATAAAGGTATAAAATCTGCATTTCTACTACATTTAATCCATTTTTATGAAAGATTCAAAAACAAAAATTGTTTCTTTTAATAATATTTTTCTCTTTTATTTGATTTTTGAAATATTCATAATTTTTCTTTCATGAAATCTTATGTTTTATAATATATTTCTTGTATGAATATGAAGAACAAGAATTCCATCAAACAAGCAGCCTGACTGAAATAATTAACAATATTAAAAATGCTTTATTTTTGTGATTCTTTTTTAAATTTTAATTATGAATTTAACTTCCACCATCAAGTGTATGGAATTTATTTCTAAATACTATCATTATTACTATATTTACCATAAAATGAGCTGACAATGTTTTAATAAGAAGAAAATTCATTGCAGTCTAGTCTTTGTACTAGAAACTTCAACAATATTTATAAAATAATTTCCCTTCACTGCAAATTTCTTCCTTCATTTTACGACTAAGATCTTTAATTAATGCAAAATAAGATATTACTAGAATTTTTTTAATTCTTACTATGCTCATTGTATTCAACACTGTCTACACAATACGAATTCTACTTAATTTTCCTTCAGAGTTCGTTCAAAAATTAATTTCGGAGTAATAATCCACGATTCGTTCCTGCAAATAATTGAAAAGAAATTTATCCTTCACTTTCCTTCGACGGGTAATAATTCTTCCTTTTCCTTACTCTGGGATTATGATGAATCTAATGGCAGTTGATGAGGTGAAGAAGCTAAAGTCTAACTACGTTGTGATAATTGAAAATTTCATTTGTTAGAGCACTCACCGGAGTATTCATTGGGCGAAATTCGCATCGAAATGAAAAGTTCTCCTGACTTAATGAGTTTCAGAAAAATGAAGAGGAGAAGCGGGAATGTTTTCATTAGATTAATAGGGGATTAGTTCCCGATTTTAAGTGTTTGACTTCGTGGATTACTCCACATTTTGGGCTCAGATAATAAATAACCATTACTTCTCTATTACGTAAATGATTTAAACATTAGACCTTCATTTTATGTTATAAAACTGAGTTCCATGAGGCAAAGTTTTTATGGCTAGGCTATTTGAAACTGTTTTACGAAAAACGAAAGAACTTCTGACTTCAAAAAGTGCTCTTTAGAGGGTAGACAGCCTATTGCCATTTTTTTACTTTTTTTCCCAGTTAACATATTATTTTCTCCCTCCTTCCAGCATGCCTTCGTGGTGTAACGGTTAGCACTCTCGGCGCGTATTCGAGAGTCCCGGCGTCGGCATTGCACATTTTTCATGTTTCCCGGTTTAAAAATAATTTGATGACTTTACAATATGATTTAGCTTAATTTGTAGCATATTGCCATTTTCTTACTTTTCCCCAATTAACATATGATTTAGCTTAAGAAATGCTGTCTACTTTAACAAACAATGCTGCCACCCAATACCGCTCTTTCATTATAACATAAATGGCAAGAATAGTTTTTTTAAAATTTACTACATGCGTTTCACAAAGTACAGGGAGTCCATAAATGTTTACATTTGATTATAAAACATGATTGTGCACAGGTGACGAAACATGCATTGAACCCCAAACGCATAAATTCTCAAACTTTATTCATATTAAAAGCCTTTAATAAATTTCAAAATGTGCGCTCCTGGTAGCATACAAAATAACGAGTACTTTGCTGCACTCATCCTGTTTTGTAATCAGGATAAATATCTGCGGACAGCTTGTTTTATCCGATGTTCGCAAAGGTAAAATAATCTCAGACATAGAATATATAGGCATAACTATAAATTCTACAAGCTTGTATAAGCTTAAAAATGCAAATTTAGGCTAGAAAATTCAGATGATGTTGCAAATAAATTTCTAGACCAGAAAGAATGCGTCTTTATTGCACGAAAATACAAAAAAAAAATTACCATTACATCTAAATATATAGCAATTATAAATATTAATAATCACTGTGCAGAATAAAAGAAGAAAAGAAAATTTTCAAATGCTAGCAATAAATTCCAAGTTAAGAAGAACAAAATATTTAACTGCGTAAAAGAATTTCGAATGCTGTTGAATAATTTCCAGAGAAGCATAAATGCATTTCGCTTACGCACTGTGCCGAAACAAGAAATACGCATCTCTATTATTAATAAGATTCATCTGTATCATTAGTACGTATATAATGTCTCGTATTCTTAGTAAGCATAAACTAACGAGATGATAGAAGACAGTTAATGAAGAATTAGCCTCAAGTCTTATGTACGACAAAGTCCAGAGAAGTGTGTAAAGAACCCTTTATGAACTCAGTATCTTGATGGCACTGACTCGTGTTTACAAAAGCCAACATTTCTGACTTAACGCAAAAGGTAACGAATAACTTAAAACAGAATGAAATTAAATTATCAAAACGGCCTTTTACATGTTACTTAATGCTCAGGCAGGCACTGACTCTTGAAAGTCGGCGTAAACAAGCTTAATGGCTAGAAGCTCATTGCCACAGAAGTCTGATCGCTGGTGAAACAGCAACGGGGCCTTCAGGCTGTAGAACACGCTCTTTTTCTTTCTAGGGAAGGTTGTTTCAAAAACAAAATTAACTGTTAAATAAATTAAGTCTTCGGACGTCTCTAATGTCCCGCATAGAAGCATTTTATAAAATCTTTCCCGTGATGCTAAAGGTGAGATCTCCATAAAATCTAATATTTGGAAATTTCTATACCAAGTACATTATTTTTAAATGAAAATCTTCTGAGTTACAATGCACCTGGGATTAAAATCCTTCTTCGAAGCATTTAATCAACATTTATGAAGTTATATTGTAAAGTTTTATTTTAATTTAAACAAAACACTTGCGATTTTGATTTATCTCTCCTCTGACTCTTTTACCTTTGAAAACTCCAGAATATTCAAAATAACTTTGTGCGATATTACGAAACAGTTAGAAATAACTCAAAGAAAAATTTATTTGCTAAAAGGGGTCCACGTTATCGAAATACTGTATCAGAAAATTTAGGTACCGTCTTTTTCCGAAAATAAGACACTGTCTTACTTTCTTTTTTGGTCCAAAATACGCGCTAGGGCTTATTTTCGGGGGAGGGCAAAAATAAAAGTATATTGATATATTTTTATTTAATATTTATTTTACACAGAATATAGAAATTTAAATTTATTCAATTTTAAAAATATATTTTTCTATACATGCTAATATATTGCAAGTATGTATTTTAAAGATACATATTTTATACTGTAATTCTCTCGAAACTGAATCAATCTTATGCAAATAAATCAGATTGCTATGCTAGCCAAATTGCCCATAATTATTGTTATAGGTATGATGATTTGCATAAGCAATTTCCAAATATCTTAGCCGCAGCAGTAATGAATAAAATGAAAGTTACGAGGAGAAGGGAGCCATAGCAGTAATTGAATAAAATACCAGAGCATGGATAATTTAAAATTATATGCCTGAGCTCTCAAATAGCTTCCTATAATATACAGTTCATGGTAAACATAATTATTAATGGTTTAAAATATTCTCAATCCATATCGCAAAAAGCCATTTAACATATTTCTAATTTATGGTTCAACATTCCCCATTCTTGCTTCAACGTATTACCAAATAATGGTTCAACCTATTGCCAAATAACTAACATAAATTCCTGAAACACCTTGAATCTGGTCTTTTTTACCTTTAGTGATTAAAAATGGCGATATTTTCTTGCCATTTAGACGAATCGCCAAAATACAGGTAACACGTGCACTATCCTATTTCTACCATCTTTTGGTTGCAACTTTTTCAGTACCATAATTTGGTGAAACCTTGAACCAAATTTTTAACAGTGTAGGCGAATCGCCAAAATACAGGTAACACGTGCAGTATCCTAACCGGTAGAAGGAAAGAGTTGGTATTTCGAAAAATCGATGCCATCAACATAAAGCTTAAACGCAAATGCACGCTTAACAACTTCATTGTCTTCAAGCTTAAACAATGTTGTTGATCTCCTTAGAGACAGTTCATATCGTTTAAGGAAGTTGTCTAACCAGTGTGACGATGCTTTAAATTCTTCTGTGGATATATCAAATTCAATTGTTGTTTCAAGGGCAAATTTTTGAATATCAGGCCTGCGCACAACGAAAACCATTGCTCTCCTGCCTATTCAGCCCTGCGCACAACCAAAGCCATTGCTCTCCTTCCTGCAATCCATTCCCAGATGCAATCTTCAAACTCATAAAATAACGGCTGCCGACCTGATCCAACTCTGTGTTTTTTCTCATTTCCTTGGTCCACCAGTTGACACAGGTAATCGTAGTCTGCACGTCATTTACGAACCATACGGAGATCCAGCATCTTCTCTTTACAGAATGCTACAAGATTTACACCCCTGGAGTCTTCCACGATTCCCTTTTTGTACTCGACGGATTAGCTCTTTCGTTTTGTACTCATTTTATTGGGATTAAAAATTATTCTCTTTATTTTTAAATAAAATTACGTATGAGGAAATAATCAGACTTACAAGACTGAAATGAATGAACGTTGTATACCTGCACTGTCGCTCAATGTAGACTGCTGCCTTATGCTGTATTTTTAAGATAAATTCCAAGAATTAATTAGAAACGAACTGTAGAGGTAAACAGTTAATTTCTCGGAATATTTTGTTTCAAACATTTTTCTGAAATACGAGTATTAGGAAAGCTAAACTTATTATTACTTAATAAATCAACAGCATGTTTTAACGAATTCTTTTTGTCACATTATTTTAACTAGGGATTATTTTCGGGGGATGTCTTATTTTACAAAAAGTTCCGAAAATCACGATAGGGCTTATTTTCGAAGGATGTCTTATTTTACAAAAAGTTCCGAAAATCACGATAAGGCTTATTTTCGGAGGATGTCTTATTTTCGGAAAAAGACGGTACTTGGACTGCTTTTGATTTCAAGGTGCCTAAATCCTAATTAAAATTAATTGCCATATAGAAATCAGTGTCTGGATAACACAATAAGGCATCAGAATTAATTTACACTAGCAATTAAATCCATCATACCATTTATCCCCTCGAGAGTGTCTCGTGTTCACAGACACTAATAAGTAAAGAGAAACTCTTTTATACGCTCAGACATAAATATGGAATTAGCCTATGATTTTGCAGCAGATACGAGTTCAGATGCAAGTGGACGGGCTACCGGAATTTTAACTTTTAACCGAACGTTTAATAAGGATAGTTAACAATTTAGAGCTTAACTATTAGCAGAATGTTTAATAATTATCGCAAAGTAAATTTGGCTAATGGCCTGCTATAGGATGCTGTATGTTAAATCGCCAAGAGTAACTAATTACAACCTAATTAACGCAACACGTAATAACTAATTACAATTAAAACACAAATTACCACCTAGCTAATTAATATAACACGGTTTAAATGCTAACCAAAAAGAGTTCATTACCTCGTCTTGCTGGCTACAAATTAATAGGAACTTAACAGTGTTTTTAACCGCAGCCTCTTATAGGTTAAAGTAATATTCAAAAGTAATCTTTGCTTTGGAAAATTTGATTTATGCAGTTTCTCAGAGCTATAGTTTATTCAACCTATCTTATACCTTTCTTTACTTTCAATCAGATAAATATTTTCTTCTGGAATAAGAGTTTGTACATATGAAATCAGAAGAGACAGAGTAAAATTTTAAAATAATTGGTTTTCAGTTTGCAAGAAAGCTTTTATTTTGATTAAGAATTGTTGTGTTCTGAATTAAACTATTCAAAATTTTGGTTGATGAGACTTCGCGCAGTATTTTTACGTCATAATCGAACAAAATTACATTACGAGTCATTGTCGAGTGGAGGTTTAAAGTTTTAATTATCACAATAATTAAAACAATTGCAAAATTATCTCTTAATAAATCACAATAGGCGAATGACAAAAGTTAATAAGAACAATAAATTTTGATTTATTTTTTGTTTATAGCAAAGCACGACAGGGCTATCTGCATAAGGAGAGTGGAGGACTTTACACTCTAGTATTTATACCCCACTGAACAATGATAGCTCGTCTTGGATTCTACTCTGGGCGACTGAACGACTTTACGGGATTTTCCTGTTTGTGCCACCTACACCATGATTCCAAGATCCTCAAAACTTCAAGCTCCGTCTGTAATATATTTTACCAAAAAACCAATCTATCTCAATAATAAGCGCAAGTGCATAACTTCTTTGGAAACTTCATTTAACTCTAGGTATTACACCTCAGTGCTCGACAGCTCTACAATTCTTTATATGATTTCCCAAAAGCGCATAACACGCTATAAATACTAGAAGATTTCCTGGGAAGAGTATGCGTCTATTTAATATTTGAGACATTTAAGACTCATTTATTTCATTATTATTACTTTGGCGCTTAACGTGTATTTAAGCCATTTAATACACAGTTTGCTTGAATTTAATAAAAGTGTCTAGATTACTGTTCAAATGATTATTTCTGTTAACAGAATTTTCATCATCAGATAATGTAGATACAACTAAATAAAGTTTTGATCCTATTAAGAATGGTACTTGTTTCTATTTGTATTTTTCTTCTTTGAAGGAGTTTGAAGATTTGCAGAGTTTAAATTCAGGGTCTGACGCTATTAATATAAGACTCAAATTCTTGCATACTGTATTTATAATTTTTATTTATAGCTTGTGAAGCCAAGAAAATTTTCATATTGTTTGTATCTTGCTTTTGGACATATTGGTTGGATCTTGCTTTTCACCAAAACGCAGTGACATTCACTCCCTTCCTAGACGTGGATCTCCATTGGCACTGGACCTATAAGCCTCTGTGTCAGAATGCGCTCATCAAGTTCATAAAGGAAAACATAATGTTTAGACACATAAAAAAGAGTTCTTTACAGATGGAGAAGGATGATGAGTTTCTTGTCACAAACATGAGTTATATCAGTGCCTGGAATTTGATGACCTAAACATTTATTGCAAATGTCCGAAAACGTGGCCAGAAAATGCATTTAAAACTAAAAGGCTGCCCTTAAAACATTTTTAAAAATGTTCTCCATCAATAAATAATAGTAATATAAAAAAACGCAATTGACAAATATTGGCAAATAGATTAAATCCCAACCAATACGTCCCAACCAACATGTCACTTTAATTTTATTTTTACTTCCGAATTTCCAGCCTTACGCAAATGGGTTGTAATAACGTTGAATTATGAAGTTCTGAATGATGTTTTCGAAAATGAAACAGCTGACGTCAGTATATCATTTTTTAATTGTGAAAAGCGGATCTCGACATCTACTACTACGACATTTCCATCTCAGTTACATATTTTTTTAAATACACTGCACTTTCTAGGCAAACGACTGCTTTGTCAAAAAGTACAGTCACTAAAAGTCTTGGCAATACTAATTTGATAGCTCTCTTTTAAAAATGAAAAGAATAGTTTCTTCCACTCGACGTGTAATCTTACGGAATGGAACATGCACAAAAAGTCTTAAAGAGCTAAGAAATGCCGGCATGGAAAAATTCTTAGAAATGGCACTCGTACCTTGTGCAAAAATGCTATCGTAACAACGTGACAGGTAGAACTAACAGATTACATAATCAGTTTTCTGTGGATAGGATTTTCTGCCTAGCAGAAAATGAGATCATTCGACGTAGTGTTACTTTAAGGGTAATTTTATGTTTCGGTTTTATTAGAATATGCCTCAGAATACACTGAAATGCCCAAAAAGCCCCTAAAAACCTTCAAAATTCTCTAAAAACTTCAACAATGCTTTAAAAGAGGAAAATACTAAAAAATGGAAAACAAATTCTGCATATGTCATCAAAATCCGGGCTTTGAGTGTGCCCATGAAAATGTTCAGGTACACATTCTTGTACTTTCGAACCAACTAGTAGCTTTCTTCAGCAGCACTGGACTTATTCATAAATCTGGGATTAGATGGCTTGATGTATGGTGGTAACTGACATTGGCCGAACCCATGAATAGCTGTATTCGACCGAAGTTCGACATCTTCATAGCATTATTTTTTCAGCACTGCGTACGGAATGCAGTTTCTAATGGGAAAAATACTTTTCACAGTCTAAGAACAGGATTAAGTCATCTAGTTCTGTTAAAGAAATAATTAGGCCTAATGATTTACTTCCACCTAAAAGATTCTGTCATAAAATCTTCCTTAAAGTCATAGTCGTCTTTGGCAGATATCCTTTCTGTGCTTTTCCATTAGCAAATGAACGTAAACACTAACCAAACTTAGGGAAACAAGAATTCGTCTAAACCAAAACTGAAAGCTTTTTTAACCACAGCCTTGAAATTTTCACCTTCTGCAACCATATAAAGTGGTCCAAAGACTTTAAAAATTACTATTTCAATGATTTTGCAAACTACAGGAAAGCAATTAACAAAGAAATACGTAAAACACAAAGTCATTTATTTAATTGAATTTCAATTTGTATATTTAGACGCAGTTATATCTGTCGAAAGACGCTTCTTTCATGAAAGAACAAAAACTATTTAAATACTGAATTATGGCAATCATCGTTAATGAACTTTGCTTGGAGGAAAATTTAAAATGCTTGGACAACAGAAGCAGCATTTCTTCATGTTCTCGGAAATTCAGATAGCTCCATTATCAGAAATCGAATAATGATATCTGAATGCTCATTCTTTCAGAAATTACAGCTTATTACTCGAGACTGACTGTGGGTCCCAAAACCAGTATTCCAAACCAGATTCCCAAACCAGTACTGTGGGTTCGAATTAGTGTATCCAGATCATGCAATTTTTTACAAATTTCCTACTTTTGATAAACCAGTGCTACTAAAATTTATAGCTATGCGATTTTACAAAATTTTTGCTAGTCTATCATTTCTTTGCGCTACTGTTTGCTGTCTTAAAAAAATTTTAATGCATCATAAAATACGTATATGTTAATGTAAAGTACCTATTGAAATTCACTTTAAATAAAATCTGGCAACTGATAATCCTGCGATCGAAGCTTATGAGTGCATGTGCACCCAATTTTCAGCGCTAGTCGCTAAAGTTTTCCCATGTTCGACTGATTGCTTTGTTGAATTGATCTTTAAACGGGATTTCAAAGTTTATGTCAGATTACAGATGGCGTAAGTATAATTCGTATAATTCTTAAATTTAAGTATAATTTGCAAGTAATGCGAAAAAATTCAGCCTGGAGTTTCAAAAAATATACTTATGTTTGAGAAATGATCACAAAAAGTGAAAGTAGATGAGATAAAAGCCTATTTCAAACCGTGTAAATGTGAACTGAGTGTGCGCAAAAAAAATAAACAATCCACTCTAAAGAATTACAATATTAGCAATCCAAACGTGAGAAAGCAGCTAACAATGGATATAGCAAATTAATTGAAAAATAATAGTCTAAATTAATTGAGAATTTATTAAAAGAAGAAGTGGAGATTTAAACTTTGAAAAATTAGGAATGTGGTTTTTATATTTTCATCAAAAGTAATATACGTATAAAGCGAGCAATAATCAAATTACAATTATTAACTTCGTAGAGACGTTAGGTTTTTTTCTTTAAGCAGGAGTCATTAAAAATGAGCAATGCCCTCGCCGGAACTCGAACCTCAGACCTCTGGAATACGCGCCGAGTGTGCTGACCATTACACCACGAAGCCATGCTAAGAAAGAGGGAGAAATACCTTATATTCTCCCCCTTTTAAAAGGCGAATGAGGATTAGGAAACCCAATCGCCAATCCACCAACTTTTTTAGTTCGGGTGCCACTGTAGAGACATTAGAATATTTTTGAATGCAGAAAACATGAAAAATAAGCAATATCCTCACCGGGACTCGAACCTCGGACCTCTTGAATAATCGTCTAGTGTACATCCCAAATGCGTGCTAAAAAGGAGGGAGAAATACCCTTATAACTTAAGCACACGAAGACTGAATTAGTGATGATGTCGTGAGATCACAAAAATCACGTGATCTCTAACGTTGCGGGCTACTTTTTACGACATGTCAAAACATCTTCTGCTATTTTAGCTGAAATATTTCTTCAAATCTATCATCCTTTATGGTACCTCCTGAGCAACGTTCTGTGTATGAAATGGTTAAATGGATGTATTAAACCAGGTATTCAGTAATTTTCGAAGAACGCTTAGTAATCAAGTCTTTGGCCATTAAAGCGAAAAAACGCTCTTGAGCCCACCAGTGACCAAGTGGGAAACATTACTGAATGCTGGTAGTTCAACCCAGTTTTGAATCCCAGCCAACGGTCTGGCTGCATAGGAGGTTTCCTGATTTTCTCCATTTATAATATGTATGCAAGCAAATTTCTTTAAAAGGCATCCGTCCACTTAGGGTGATATCTCTCGCGTACTTTATGAACATTTATTAAACTAAAAAACATACCCAATCTTATGAAAATGAAATGGATTATATGTAAAAATATTATCCAAAATAAGTGGGTTCCAGTTATTTCCGATAAATGCGATTTGATTGTATGTTAGAACACTACTTTTCTCTTTGCTCCTTTTGTTTCAGACTTTAAAAAGTGTAAATTGTATATTTTATACATGTAATTTAAGCCGTACTTGTTTTACTGCAGTAACAAACAATTTGCATTCCATACTCTGAAATCTGAAAAAATAAGCCTTTTCCTCAGAGGCAGAGTGGGTAAGATCACTAAGCACTAAGTACTGAGTTAGAGTTCCTGTTAAGGGGATACTGATTTCGATTATCATTGTGTTTTCCCTCTTGACTACGAAAACATTTCTTTAAGGTAATCGTCCGAAAAGATATCTTTCGCTTTAGGCTTTCGCTTTTAACTTTGACGTGCTTTGCAAAAATCAGTTAACCAACGAACTAAAAGAAATGAATTAAAATTTCATGTCAAACTCTTTGCATTGGAAACCTATAAATGTCAGGAACTTTAGTATTATGCATGGTTGTAAAATCAGAACTTCCCAGCACGTATTCATGGAAACTCAAATTGCTTACAATAAAAAATTAAATTAACCCCAAATACAATTTCTTTTACAAAGTCTCATAAATATTAATTAAAAATGTAAAATATTCTTGTCCCTTAACCGCGTAGGTAAATCATTCTTCATCATAAATCAACACTGTCCACAGAATTTTTAAAACTCTTTTCTGTTTTTCATCCTAATTCCATTTTTAATTAGGAGCTCTGGCAGAGAGCCATTTTTCAGTTACTCTTTTTGTACCTTCCACGATGGTGCAGAATAGCTTTCAGTAACTTTAAAAGCGGCAACTTAAATTTTGTTATCGTTTTAAAAGTAAATGTATAAGAAAATATTTCGCAACATTAGCAGTTTATTAGCAGTTAAGCATTGTTCTGAAGTAAACGCCTATAAATTTTCAGTGGTATGTCACATATTGACAATTTGCAGTGCGCTTTATATATCAAAGAATAAAATCAAAGAGCAAAAATTGTTTCGAATTTCAATTAAAATTCTTCCAGTTAATCATTAGCAAGATCAATATTTATAATTTTAGCATCCAGTTTGATCTAATGTTAAATATGAATTGAATTTGAGAAGTATATTTATATTATTGTATGTTTATGCTTTACTTTCATTAGTTCCACAACTAAATCATCAATTCGCCAATTCTTTTCTTACAGAAATGTTTATACAGAGCATGTTTATAACAGTTCTCTTCATCTATAGTCATAATATATTGTCAAACTTTGTTTTCTTTTACTAATAGATTAAACTTTTATGCCATACAGTTGGTCAGCGAAATGCTTGGGTTTGAAAAAAAGAAAAAGAAACGTTATAACTATTTAGCTTTCTACACGCACTTTTTCTAATTATGTACGTCTCTTGTTATACTCAGAGATTCTGGATCCTTTCGTAGCTTTTACTTGTAGGAAAGCTTATCTATCCCCTATATTCATTTTCGGAATTTTTGAAAATTGTCTAAAACATTGGCCGTTAATATAATTAACTGCCTTAAAATGGTTAGTTGATAGTGCAACGAAAACCCTATATTTCCTTGAGTTCTATCTTCCAGTCAGTAATAGTATATATCAAGGCATAAAATAATGAAAATTTCATTTAAATCTCTTTCTTTAAGCAGACGATACTTCAGAGAAAACAGGTTACGATGCATTTGTAGCTATAGTAATAATCAGTAGTAGACATCATCAGCAAGACTTTCATTTTGCCCAGCCTCTGTTTGTGACTACAGAAATGGATTTTTTTAGAACTTTCTCATGTGCAGAGAATATTAAAACGGATTATTTTTTTAAAATGCTGATGTGTACACCACATGACTTCCCTGTATGGAATATTAAATCATTTTTTGCTGCTTTTCATTTAAACTTATTTCTTCGAATTCCATTAGAGATATATTTCTTATTCAATTAATTCAGTTCTCACTTTGAGCAAGGCAAAAATACATAAAAACTCAAAATATTTTCACTAAAAATTGAAAAATATAGAAAAACATAATAAAACACCAAATACAGTTAAAAAAATTAAAAAACAATTTTTACAATTAAAATCAGAATTTCTACGCAAAAACAGGCAATTCAGTCAGCAAGCAAGAAAGCAGATTTTTCGGTGCACAAAACTAAAGAATTTTTTTTTGGTGCCCCTCGGCAAAAAGACACTGAAGATGCTGAAAGACTTCGTAGAGTCATTAAGTGATTTACAAGCAGGAGACATGAAAAATGAGCAAAGCCCCCGCCGGGACTCAAACCTCGAATACGTTCCGAGTGTGCTAGCCATTGCACCACGAAGGCGTTTTAAGAAGGCGGGAGAAAAACCTTATAACTTTATTCACTATTCTGCTAAGTTTCAAATGTAAATACGTGTGGATGGTATGATGAAAAAAATTAGGCTTAGCCGCACTTAAACAACATTTAAATTGTTGATAATTCTACATCTGTTGCATGTAGATTAACTAAAGGCATAAAAATCTTAACCGGAAGATAAGAACAGCATAATTCAATCATTTTTAAAGTAAAAAATGCACAATTTACCAACATATAAGAATAAAACAAACTGAGCTCACTGAGCCGCGTAACAGAGTGGGTGTATATATATGTATATATAAAGAGAAAGTAAGTTTGAAACCTAGTGATTGTCGTAAAAAACATTTGCGGTAGCCTATCAATAATCCGGAAACACTTGTAGAGACATTAGGTTATTTCGAAGCAGGAGACATGAAAAATGAGCAACGTCTTCGCCGGGAATCGAACCACGGACCTCTCGGTTACGCATCGAGCATGCAGACCACTACACCACGAAGGCATGTGAAGAAGGCGGGAGAAATACCTTATATACTCCCCCTTCCAAAGAGCGACTGGGGTTTGGGGGACCCAATCGCCAAATCACGGTGGTGGAGAATCATCATCCAACACCTTTTTAGTTCGGGCGCCAGTGTAGAGACATTAGGTTATTTCGAAGCAGGAGACATGAAAAATGAGCAACGCCTTCGCCGGGAATCGAACCACAGACCTCTCGGTTACGCGTCGAGCATGCAGACCACTTCACCACGAAGGCATGTGAAGAAGGCGGGAGAAATACCTTATACACTATGTAATATGAGTGACAAAGCAAATTGAAATGAATCGGTTATATAAACCTATCCATATTACAGATAAAGTGAAAAATGTGTACAAAAATTACAATTGTTAATCTCCTCTGCTTATAGCTTCAAACAGAACTTATCGAGGGAAAAGTGCTTAAAGCCCTAAGCCAAGTCGATCAACCAAAATCATGCAAACACGTTTCGCCTGACAAAACCTGTATTTTTTTGTACACATTTTTCACTTGATCTATAATATGGATAGGTTTATATTACCAATTTATTTCAATTTGCTTTGTCACTCATATTACATCGTGTTTCTGGATTATTGATAGGCTAAATGTTTTTTACGACAATCACTAGGTTTCAAACTTACTTTCTCTTTATATTTAGTTTTAAAATCAGCAGCTTTAAAGCGCTATTTGTGACCAGATTAGTCATTCGTTATAGATATAAATATATCTATAATATATATATAATATATTGCACCTCCTATTTTAGTTGCAATTTTATATATATAATGCACCTCTTATTTTGGTTGCAACTGGCCGCGGTGGTGCAGCCGATTGCAACTCACAGAATCACACTGAGTATGGCAAATATTTTTATTATTTTCGAGCATAAATTTAAACCCAATTCCTGCTTAACTATCTTGCTTTACAAAGCCTGAGAAAATTACTGTAACTATGCAAGCATGTATTAAATTAATACCAAAAATTGAAAATGTATGGAATAGTGCTATGCATTTCAAGGCGTCGATCTGGAGATACTCTTCCGTTGTTAGCAGCTCGTTGAAAACTCTCTTGATGGCATAACCATTGCGGCAGAGCCAAAACTCTTTAGTCATGCGAGTCACATTCTTTACGAGTTCCTTTCTGAAGGAAGCGTCCGTCTTCTTATCCCCTTCCGCTGTTCGAGCTCAAACTTTTCTGATGTTCCGTTATCTCTGTAAAGTCTTCTTATCAACGAATATTGAGGGTTTCTTCTCCCCTACCCTCTGGCTGTTAGTCTAACTTACCGCAGTTTGAGAAATAATGAGCTAAGTCCACAACTGTTTGCAGGTTCTACAAGTTTCTTTCACCATCTTTGCCCCTGATGTTGTCATTCACGAATGAAGATTTTTAGTTTATACAATTTATAGAATTTAGGTCGAGTAAAATTTCCGCATCTTTTATACTGCATTTATTGGAAATAACAGCGTTTTCAAAATTTGTTTCAAGCATTCAAAAGGAAATAATAATTTTTGCATACTAACAAATTATTTAAACTAATACTTTCATTCCTTTCTTTATTTACGGTACTCTTCCATCTTCATGTCAACTTATTAATACCATTGTTATAAAAATTCGTTCGCTGCCCTTTAAAGAGTTCTGCATGAGAGGGTTACGTTTCTTAGAATTTGCATTATTTTTCTAATTTAAATGGTTTTATAATGATCGGAACAAGCGTCGACTGGTGAGGCAATATCGGGAGAAAATGCAAAATTAATTAGAATTTTCCAGGCTGGCAAGCTGTACCATTTGCTGAGTTGTCCTTGCTTTAATTTGATTGAACGTTGTTCTGTTTTGATTCAATAATGCTGGGTGCTTAGCTATTAAACCCTTCTTCAAACGGTTTAGTCGTAATCAAGACATTCTTTTGTTGTTAATCTGCTTCTTCTTCAAGGTTTTATTTTTAATAAATTCATTCTCCTTTTTTAACTGCATTTCCCTGCATGACTTATACAGATGGTGTTTAAGTATTTTTAGAACGATCTCGAGACCATTTAATTAATGTTTAAAATGTAAAGAGTAATTTTTTAATCTTCGAGCTGATAGCCTTTTTTTTCGACTGTATAAGGTATTTTCTCGCTCGTTCCAGCATGTTGTATAACGGTAGCACACTCGGCGCGTATTCGGCAGGTCCAGGTTCGAGTTTCGACCAGAACATTGCATATTTTTCTCGTCACCTGCTTTAAAATAACCTAATGATTCTACAGTGGCGCCCAAACTAACAGGTGGTGGACAATAGCTCGTCACCACCAAGATTTAGTGAGTGGGTCCCCTAATACCCAGTCGATCTTTAAAAGGGGGAGTATATGAGGTATTTTTTCCCTCCTTCCAGTATCCATTCGTAATGTAACGGAGCACACTCTGCGCATATTCAAGAGGTCCAGGTTAGAATCTCGATGAGAGGATTGCTCATTTTTCATGTCTCCTGCTTAAAAATAACCACATGGCTCTACAAGTCTACATCGTGATTTCCATGACAGAAGGACTTTTCGTAAAATTCTCGGGGGAATTTATTTCCATTCCTCTACCACTACTTTCTAGAGTCCATCGACCGTGGTGGGTTTGCATTTAGAAAGAGGCAAAAGCATAATAGTCCATAGGTAAAACACTAGGAGATTTCATGGGAATAAGGTTGAAAAGGTTTATAATGAATGCGGTGTTGCTTTTTGAAGTAGGATTTGTTGCTTTTTCTTGATGAAGTTTAACTCTTTGAAAGTCACTAGGATAAAGAAGTGGAACTTTTTCTATAAATATCGGATGTAAAATTTTGAGTCGATTTAAAATTTTTTTCCCTCTTCTTATTTTTAATTTCCCATTGCAAGAGAATCCTGCGAAAATCATAAACCCTCTTACTGTAACTTTCTTTGCGTTGACAGAACTATGTTTGTACATTTTTTCTCTTCGTTTTCGATAATAAATAGACTCATTTTTTTCAGTCATTTAGGTAAACCTGTGATTCATCAAGAATCGCAATGTATTTCTATTTATCTCCTTCTAAATAGTTTTGATGGGGGTTCTACAAATTATTTTGCGTTGAGCCACATACCTCTCCAAAAGCTAGTGAATATAATGTTTTTCAGCTTTCTGAAGTCATAAATCTTGTTTTATTATTTTTCTTATTGTCGCTACAGATTTATTTAAAGACTTTGCCATTGATTTCTGCGTCGGCGGATTTTCTCTTGTTACCAACAATTTAACTTTAAAATCATTAGAAATAGTACAGATATTCGTTCATTTTGTCAGGACTGAGTGCTCTGTGCATAGCTTTAGGGAACATGGTGAAGTCTTTACTAGGGTCCTTAGCCTCAAGTCCTGAACTAGAACAGGGAGCTGAAGAATGTTGGCTTTGTTCTGATGTAGATACTGTGCTGGAGAATAACTGCACTTGAAAGGGATTTAAAATCCTTTTTTATTAAATCACTATTATTTACACACTTCCCAACTCGGGAGAGATACAGAAAGTAAAAGACCACATTTGGGCCTAACTTAACAATCAAATAAATTTAAACTAAACCTAAATAGAAATTAAATTAAACTTTGCTCGCAGAGCAAATCGCGGAGTTTGGCCTCTAACTAACTGGTGCGTAGCAAGAAATACTAATACTAGCGCACTTCAATTTATTTCAATATGCAATCACGTAGTAAGCACTATGGCTTATAATTTTAGCTGCTAGCTGGTCAGGCGAACTTCGAACAGAATGACCGTGATCCGAGACTAAAGCTCTCTCACACTAAGAGGTTTCTACCTCTGGTTTAAATAGTACTTGGCTGTACTTCAAAATTAGCATAAGCTGAAAACGCACGCTTCTTCTGACGGGAAGTTGAAACAGAGAAGAGATAGAAAGATTTAAATTAAAATAAAACTTGGTTAGTTTAACTAAAACGTTACAATTTCAGATATTTGTTTGGAATGCTTTTTTGATGTAGAGGTAACGACTGACGGTTTTTTATCTTTTCCAATTATTAATGCTACTTACTTTGCACTTAGAAATGTTAATGCCATACTTTTCACTATGTTTTTGAAGGAGGAATACTTAGAACAGGAATATTTCTTATCAGAAAACATCAAAATATATCCTTCAATCCATTGCTTGCTCAAATACGACATTTTGAAAGAAAAGTAAATTTAAAAGTAGCAGACAATATACCTCATTTCAAATAACAAGCTGCTGTCAGAAATTTTTATTCCAAATATTTTCTTTTTTTTAATGCTTTATAGAAGTTGTTCTAAAAGTGTATAATTATGCTCTGTATTTCATTCTAATGACAATCCAACTACTCTGTATTTATATAGTTCTAGGTAAATGAAGACGGCTAATCACTGAGATATGCGCTCCACTAAAATATTTTGAAGGTATACTTCCCACATATTTTAAACCACGTGAGCAAACTGAGATTCTTACCATTTTCATAACAAATTTCAAACATAGGTCAGAAAGCCCGAAATTAGCTGCACTCAACAGCTACTCTTTTAGAGGTTATGCTTGCAAAAATCTTTCCAAAATTAAAAGATCTCAATAGTGTTATATGATGTTCCTTAAAATTGAAAAAATTCAATCCTCTCTATATATTTCTTTGCATAATTATATTCCAGTGATAATATATTCTTTTATCACACTTTCACCATTTTTCTGTTATGGCATATTAAGCTCATTATTGAAAAAAAAAAATAATCCGAAATTCTTTTTAGCACAACTTCATTTAATAGTAAGGATTTAGCTTTATGAGTCAGTAATGCCTGATATTATTTTTATTTATAAGCAAAATAATTGTACTCTTCTTTAAAATTTTATTTTATTTATTCATTTTTGTAATGTTAATTGTAAATTCTTTGTAGAAGTTTATTTTAAATTTCTATTTTTTTTTTATTTTAAAACAATTTTTCTATATTTTCTTCTTTCCCACCTACCTCCGTCAGAACAAGTTTTCAGTATCGCATTTTATGTCAAAGAGGTAGAACCAGTATTTAATGGGAAGTTTCGGGCACTCCCGTAGAAGAGCTCAGAAGTTCTCAGTAGAGGGCGCTCTGCTTTATGGTCATGTCGTTGCTTTAAGCTAATCTTACTACGTTCGGCCGTAGTCTTACGTGCCACGCTAGTATTCACCGGTGAGGTTTAATAAGGGCCAACTCGATTAGTTATGTCTGTACAGCTTCCGCTAAGTTTTAGTTAGTTAGAATTTAGTTCCCTATTTTTTATCTTAATTTAAATCCCAAGTTGAGGCTTTCATGTAAGTCCGAGATATGGCAGACTATTATTCTTCTTTGAATTAAATATAAGGTTATTTAAACCCTTTTTTGGGTTTTATTTCTGTAGTTGTAAGAAGAACAGCGAATAGTCTCTATAGTTGTTTTAGTTCTATTTGCCAAGGACAATCAATTTAACTAGACCTCTATGTCTTTTTTTTATTATTATTAAATTCCTATTATTAGCTCACCCTCTCCCTATATCTTGTTCAAATTTTCAATCATAATAAAAAACTTTTCATTCTTCCACTCAAGTTCAAATACATTTTTTTAAACTTGTAGTGGATGACACTTGATGTTAACACAGTTTTTTCACACATTAAAGTCAATTCTTACTTATTTATCCTGCTTCTCGGAACTAAAGATATGCTGTTTTTATTAAATATATTACAAGGCTTACAAATAATGACCGTTTATTAGAAATTCTCACATGCTGTAAAAATTAATTTTATAGCAACTTATAAATAATAGTACATGACTATGATAAATGGAATTTTAATATTTAACAAAAATAAGTGGCAACAGTAAGACAGAGATCTAAATATTTTTAAAGTGTGTGGAATTAAAGAATGATACTTTTATAGAATTTTATGAAGCAGATGTAATGTCCCATTATGTAGGAAAATTCTCCCCATATTTCTATATTAACTTGATAATGATATATGTTTAAAATATAACCCTTTAAAATGTCTCTTGCTTCACAAACGGAGAAAGCGAAAAGAATCTACAACACAACGCAAGCGATGATTAAAGAAAGAAAACCATAAGCGCCAAGAAAAGCTTCCTACGAAAACTCTTCGCAGAAGATCAAGCATATGTCGCCTTGAATCGTGTGAAATCGTTAGATGGAATATTAATTGAAAAACTGGACTGCTCGAAATTCACTGAAAAGATTCCTTGCAATAATGAAGCGTTACAAGAAATGGAGAGAATGAGAATCATATACCACCATCAGCTTCATAAATTAGAAACGAAAAATGTTAATATTGTTAATAAAAAGTAACTATAATAAAATTTTTCCTTGTTAACCTAAGCAGGAATTGACTTTAAAAAATGTTTTATATTACTTGTTTATATTGAAAGTCTTAGATTACATTCTGAAATTTTATTTTATTATTATCATTTGAGGATAGTTGCATGGTTTATAAGTGCTTAAATTTAAGAGTAGTACTGTATGTCAGTTGAGAAACATTATAGTCTGCATATATTCACGTGCAATTCATACAGTCGGTAGAGTATTGTCAAAGATTATAGAACATCCACGCATGTTTATATATATTTTGAAGACGTCAATATAATGTTTGGAAATATTTATTTGAAAAAATTAATATGATATGAAAGACTGAAATTTTTTATATTTGCTTCGTCTCTAATTAAAACAAAACAGTAACATTTGCAAGATTGCGTCTAATCATGGGATGAATTACAGCTAGAAAAATAGTTGATATTAAATCCAGGTAACATTCCTCTAAACTTTCTATAGTCCACTTTTCCCCTTTGATTCCGTACAGTGAAAGAATATTCGGCAGTTCGTTTTTATGATTTTTTTCGCTCCGTTTTCCACTCTACTCTGCATATGAGGTGGTGTCTAGAACGGGGAAAGTGATTGCTTTTGGATATATTCGTTGAAAGTGGCGACTAAATCAAAGTTGATGTTTTTCCGTCAATGATGGAAAAGAAGTTATTTTTACTCTTTTGCTTCCAACAGAGAAGGGAATCTTTTTCTCGAGCGAGGGAAAAAAATCCTATAAGCCCAGAAAGTATCCGGCTTCTTTTCATTATTTTTGAATTTGTTTAGAATGGTATGGAATGCTAATATTTAAGAGTGAAACTGACACTTTATAGCTTAAAACTGTTTGCTTAAAGTTGTAGTTTCACTGAGCTGTAAAGAAAAATGATAAATGTATGTTCTTAAAATTCTAAGAGAATTCCTAAGTGCGAAAGCATAAAACATATTATTTTACCAATAAAAATCTGGCTAAATATTTTTCTGCTAACTATTTATTTAAACTGAAAAATTGTAAGTGTTATTAGGTAAGAATTTACAGTGAAGTGATAGACATTAAAGTTCTGTTATACAGTTTCCATGATCGTCCAACTCACTTCTTCTTTAATTAGTTGCCTTAACATATTAAAAAAAAAAACTCAGTTTATCCATCAAAATTGTGAAAAACTAATAGAATACGAGTATCTTGTTTAATTCGCTGCATATGCATAAATATTCTTTTTAGGGGAAGATTAAAAGCTCAGAGCTAATATTTCTGATGTTATGTGGATCAATGTAATTCAGTTATGTCCATTCCGTGGAATTTAATATCAAGTTTTCAAGAAGATCTAACGACTATATTGATGTATAACTTTATTTTTCTCAAAACTGTAAACACTCTATTGCCCAAATCGTTGTTGCTATCGAAAATGCTTTTAAATTCAGAGAAATTTCTGAAGCAGAGAAAGATACAAACCGTCCATAATTACGATGATAACTTTAATAACAAATTAGTCTTCTCACTTCTTAAACAAAAGGAGAGAAAACCATTTTGCGAAATCATTCATTCATTCGAATCCAAACATTTTAAACAAATATAATAAGTGTGATCAAATCATTGTTAAGAACAAAAACACGACATACGCTTATAAAGTGATGAAACTGGTAAGTGAAAGCACATTCTGCTCAGTTCCCAAAGATCCTGCAATTTCTTATTTACTTCTTCGTAAGTTAAAAATAGCTATAAAGCCATCTCTTATACGTCCAACACAAAGAAAATCTCGTTTATTATACTTACTGTTCTATGCTAAGTTTCATGCTCTTCCCGATGCTCATAAATTTGTAATTATATTGGGTTTTACCGTAAGTTTCTAGCACCGCAAAGATCGTCTGCTCAAATAACAATTTTTGTTATTTGAAAGAAAGAGACTTGCTTTAAAACACTGTGCTGTGAAAGTTTTAAAAAATACCGTTATGCATTAAGTACAGGGTTGTCTGAAATGGAGCTATTACGCTACCAGATTAGAACCATTATTTACTTCTGTTCTGTAGCAAAAAAGTCAGCTACAGAAGGTTACCAAATCATGTGTACAGCTTTAGGTACTAATGTCCCCCCGGCAGCGTAGCAAAGTTGGATAACAAAAAGATCATGCTTAGTATCTGATGGGATTGCTGTGTGTAGCCAACAAACAATATCTGGAAAAAAGTAAAACCTTCGATAGCAAGGTGAGCAGAGAGATGCTAGTTCGTGTTGACGCTGCTATCAAGAAAAAAAGTAGAACTGAGTTCTGGCCCAAAAAGGTAATGTTCCATCAAGATGGTGCAAGACCACATTCACCGGCTGGACTCTGCTCGGTCTCGAATGGGATCTTTTGCCACACTCACCATCTTTCCTTCAGAGTTCTACTTTTTTTCGTACTTGCAGCTAAATCTTGCTAGGGCTATCTACCAATCTGCACAAGACGTCCGAATGAAGTTAATCTGCTTTTGGACTCGCGGAAGGGATTTCAGTGGTGTTTCAGCTTTCTCAAGGATAGTGTTAAACTGCACTTCGTATTTCTTAAAGATTGCAAGCCCATGGGCTCACTGGTCGCTGAAATTGAAGGAAATCTTGATAAATTCACGAGAAAGGGTTCGAACAAAATTATCTACTCCATTTTTGGTAAAAAGTTCTTTCAATTCACTCCGGATTAGTTCCGGGATGAGGACAGTTAATCGGCGGAAGTTTTTCTTAACAGACGGCGTGGCAAGAAAATCAACTTCGGTTGGAGTTTTTTCACAAAGTATTAGCAGAGATGGGTTTATCCTGGACTTGTTCAGTATCCAGTTTCGCAAAACGATTTGGAGAAAACAGCAACGATGTGTTGTCTTGAGTTTTCGGAAGTACGGCAGTTCTTTTCGGAGCAGTCCGTCCATCATTTGGCATGGCATCTCACTGGTCGAGAAATTTTTAACACCATGACAGGGAAATTCTCATTCACAATACTTTTAATAAAGTTCGATTCCTTGCGTATTAACAGAGCAGGCACTTTATCATCTGTTTTGTAAGGTTTGAGTAATTTTTGATAGTACTCAATAGTAAACAGATCATCGTTTTCTTCAACTCCCCGGCTTTTAAGATAGCGTTTAGCTTCGCTCACTTTTATTGGAAAGTGATCAATGGTAGACATGATTAAAAACTCTGAGTCCTGAACGGGAAAAATCTAGCTAATACAAGACCATCAGAAAAATACGTCTATCGCACAGGGACGTCAACCTCGCAATCAATACAATCGTCACTTACCCATATTGTAATGTCCTCTACCCTTATTACTTTCTCGCAACTGTGCGGTAGTTTGGAACGAAATTTGCATAAATCAGTTGTTCCTTATCAATTGTCAAGCTGTGGTGTTATTGTTTAAGTTCATTTTTATGCCTAGCTGCTAATTATGTGTCTGTTCTAAAACGGTTTTCTATTCCATAAACTACGGAGGGGAATTAAAGTACATAAAGTAAATGGAACACCATTTATTGTACAAAAATGAACCAAAAGATTTTGTTGTGTGGGTTTCTGTTATGTTTAGAAGTTTAAGTCGGGAAGTTAAGTTCTTAACTAGTTAGATTAAGTAAAGCTAGAAGTTAAATCCTTTAGGATTGGCAAGCGAGTTATCTTATAATCGAGCTGACTCTGAATGATGATGAAAAAAGTCTTAAGAAGGTTAACTAGCATAAATAAATAAAAATAACATTTTTATTGATTTCTTGAAATTAACAGAAAGCATTGCTTATGCTTTAGCTACAGACGAAACTGTACCACTTGTGGGTACTTAGCATAAAACTGAAAGTTTGCATTCAAATAATGTAGTCGGAGACTAAACACCTAAACTGTCTCAAATAATCAACGGGGTGCTTTTAAAATCAGCTAGCAAGACGGCTGACACCGGAATAAACTTTGTCAGAGCTGGTGACAGTACGTAACTACAAGCGAGGTTGCCAACAATAACAATACTAGTATTGAGTTATGACTGATTTATCTTGCGAAGCTCGACGTTATCAGTTCTGATGAGATACAACCGAAAATGGCGCATGACTTTTTAGTGAATCGTGGCTGGTAGGATCTGAACTCTAAAACATTCAAACCCTAGGCTTAAATAGTCAACAAATAGTTTGCATTCAGGTGAGGACTACTGTAAGAAGAATTGAGAGTGAAGTTTCAAATCATAATAACTAGTTAATTACTTAAAATCTTACAGCTGAGTCAAATGGGAACTGCTTTGTCAAACGAATTATTAGAATAGTTATTTTCATTACATGTGATGAGTTCCCTGAATGAGAAGAAATTGCTTTCAATGCTACTATGACTGTAGTCGTATAATTAAATGACTAGCGCTTCTGACCTTAGTAGTGGCGAAAGCCTAAAATGGCTAATGCCCGCCTCTTTAAAAAAAAGGACTGTGATCTTTGCTGCTGATATGTATAGCAACCTGCAAAATGTTGAATTAAATATTTACTTCCTACGAGAAAACAAATTATTACCCTTCTTGCAGCAATTCACAAATTCTGATTGTTTTTATCTATTTATTTGATTTTTCATGAATCTTATATCTATAATATGTGCATTTGTGAGCATTTTGTGTATACATGATTGTGATGCTAAAACAAATCCTAACGAGAGGAAATTTCCATTTACTTCTTCTATCAATTCTGTAATGCGTCTTTTATCATTCTTACGGACTAGGTACATTTAAAATATTTCTAAAAGTAAAACATTTTTATTCTTTTAATCCAGTTTAATCCACTTTTTTAAAATCCAGTTTTTTACAAGCACTTTAGAACAAACCATATTTAAAAGTTCGCTCTAAACTCAAAGTAACAATAAGCAATTTAAGCAATAATAATTCTAATTAAAGTGATATTTTCATTTCAGGAAATACCTCTTATCAAATCCTCTGAATAATACATAAAAATTGTATATAGAATCCTTCATGAATATACAACTTATATCTAGCTGTACATTTATGAATTTTAAGAAAGTAATGTGCTCGCCGAAACTTCAGGTAATTTCTTTTTCTCGGTTAACATTTTGTAAAAAGTGGAATTTTTCTGCTTGCTTACAAAATTTCACTGAATGGGCTTATCAAAATGTCAAGAACCTTTGAAAAACTATGCGAAAGACTATGTGTGTAAACAATTATCAATTAATGTGATTTGCATTTATAGAGTTTGAAGAGACAAGATTTACAGGATCTTCAAGTTAAAATTTTTCGGAACTACACTGAAAGGCCAAAAGCGATTGGTACACCTGCCTAATATCGTGTAG
>KK119247.1:63163-78127 GCA_000611955.2 Stegodyphus mimosarum | reverse complement strand
GGCCACCGCGAGCACGCAGAATTGCGCAACACGACGTGGCATGGACTCGACTAAAGTTTGAAGGGTGCTGGAAGTAATTCACAACATGAACCTTGCAGAGCAATCGACAAATCCATAGGAGTGCAAGGTGGTGGAGATCTCTTCTGAATAGCACGTTGCAAGGCATCGCAGATATGCTCAGTAATATTCATGTCAACAATGGATGTGTCTAAATTCAGAAAGAGTATTTCCGGAACCACTAGATAGCAATTCTCAATATATGGGTTGTCGCATTGTCCTACTGGAAATGTCCAAGTCCGTCGAAATGCACAATAGACATGAATGGGTGCAAGTGATCGGACAGGTGCTTACATATCTGTCACCTGACAGAGTTGTATCTAGATGTACCAGGGATCCCACCTCACGCCACTTTCCCACGCCTCATACCATTTTCATTGATCCACCACCGTTTTCATTGGTCCTGTGTTGGCATGTAGGGTCCATGGATTCATGACGTTGTCTCCATACTCGCATACGTCCATCCGGCAGCTACAACTGGAAACGACACTCATCAGATCAGGCAACGTGTTTGCAGTCATCAACAGTCTAACAGCTGTGTTGGCGGGCCCAGGAGAGACTTAAAGCTTTTGTGTCGTGCTATCAACAACGGTACACGAGTACTCCGAAAGCCAATATCAGTGATGGTCTGTTGCATAGTTCGTATTTGTTGATGCTCCAGCACTGAAGCACTGAAATCTGCAACAACCTGACATTGTAGCAGCAGTAATCGACCTAACAACATTGCCAGATACTTTTTATCTTATATAGGCGCTGCAGACTCCTGCTGTTTACTGTGATTGGTCCCTTCCTTGTGCTATACGCGTACGTACGCCTATATCAATTTTTTTTTGTTTGTTTGTTTCTTCAGTGTATAATTTTCTTGATTGCTCGCATGATTTCTCTGAAACCGTTGGACAGAATTTCAAGAAATTTTTACCAATAATATAAACTGTATATGAATATAAGGTGACCATCTATTATAATTCTCGTATGAAAAGTTTAGAATTTAGCTTTAATTTTATGTTAAGTAAAATACGATTAAAAAATGAGTTTTTATACAACAAACTTTTATTTAAAATGGATATGATAATTAATGCACTAAAAGCTGAAAAATAATTTTATCATATATTTAATGAGAATAACAGATTTAATAATTCTATTAAAAATTTTTATCATATAGTTAATGAGAATAATAGATTTAATAATTCTATTAAAAATTTTTATCATGTAGGTAATCGGAATAATAGATTTATTAATTCTATTTACAGGATTCATCTTTCATAATAAAAGTATGGGGCGTCCATGATATATTTAGAAACATAGTGGCTTATACATTTAAATTAAGAGAGAACGTAAAAAAATGTAATGGTTTATACATTTGACATACAGTTAAATGCCCAGATTCCATTACTTAGGTATCCCACGCTTTTGTTATTTGTTACATAAATTTATAGAGGAATTCTGTAAATAAAATTATTTAATCTGTTATTCCCATTAAACTATATGAATAATTATTTTTCTCCTTTTAAAGTATAACTAAATACTGATATACTTTGTTTCTTAAACGAAGACATATGCAAGAAACTGCTTAAACATTAACTAAAAAATATAAATAGAATTTGGAAAATAACACTTCGCCATATTGCATTGTCATCAACAATCCGTGTGTGTACAGAATTTGAACTAAATAGCTTATCACGAATAAGTTAAAAATTGATGACAAAATTTCCCTTACAACGAAACATCGCAAGTGAACTAAATAAAAGCTCGTAAAAATAGTCGGTTTTCGGTCTCAAAAGCAAAACAAAAATATTATTTTCTGGAAAATGTTATTCAATTATTTATAAAGTAGGCCAATTTAATTGTGTATTATTTTCTACTTTGAGTAAATCTTTCCTAAAAATAGTGTTTAATTCTCCATTACGTTGCGTGCAATGACAATTTTATGTTGATTAAGAAGAAGGTAATTCTATTTGAAGTATTTTAATTTCTCAAATATAAAGTAAAGGTAGCAGTTGCAATATAAAGGATGTTGAAATATGTATGCAAAATTAACCCAGTTAATTTTAAAGAAACTGATCTTTAAAAAGAGGTAAAAATTTTGGCATATTTTGACATTTTAAAGGTACCTCGTAAAATGTTACTATAGAAAATATCATTTCATTGTCAAGACTGCTGTATTTTCCAAGAATGGGTGTTACTTTAGCAATGAGTAATTATTTCGATCCTTTTTCACAGTTTATAAGTCGAACAACGAATAAAGCTAAAAAAATATTAATTTTAAAATTAAATTTTTGGATGTAATCAGAAGTCAATTTATTCATATTTTTCATTTCCTGGTTTCATGTATTTTAATACTTCCATATCACAGCTAAGATTATTAATTAAGACGATTTTAAAAAGAAATTTTCTTTGAATTTCAAGCGGATTAATTTCATGGGCATTAAAATTCAACCGATATTATTCATCAGTCAGTCTTAATGCATTCCTTAATCCTTTTTCCTCAACAAGACTTGCTGTACTTCTGAATTTTAATGTAAAATAATTTTTTTCCTTATATCACAGAATTAAAAGATATTTAATTATATAGTAGAAGAAAAATTTATTAAATTTTCTTGTCTGTTTTAATCTAAAGCAATCGTTTTTCGAAAAGCTAAAGCTTGAGATGAAGAAAACTAACGTCCAAAACTAATTAATTATCCTTGTGAATTTTTCACGTTGAGCTATGGAACGTTTTAGTTAATTTAAGTATAATTCATATTTTACTAGTTAGAAGCTTTATTCTTTTGAGAATTTAAAAGACATTAAATTTCGTTTTACATATCTCTTCCAACTCTCTTTCTTAAAAAAGTTTTCATAAAATTCTACAATGTACTTTAAAAACATTTTTCTAGTAAAACACGTTTAAGCATTTCGTTGTACAAAGGACGAAATAGCTTTATATTATTAATTTCGGGAGTCAATTAAAGCTTTTTAAAATCGATTTTTTTATACTATTCCATGAGTTAAAAACACAATTTTTAATGAAAAGTCATTTGAATGCATAGTACATTCGAAAAGAATGAAATGAGAAACAGATTTCTGTCCGAGGACAACTTCATGTATCTAAGTTCATTAATGAACAAGTACAATTCAAATTTCAGGTGTACTAAAAGTGCTATTTGAAAGCTATTCAGCTATTGAACATTAACAGCATCAGAAATCCAATTAAATTACAAATCTTTTGCTTTATATTCTAAGTGAATTTTTGCTGTTTCTTAATAAAGCAAGTTGAAGTTTTACTCTTTGACAGCGACAGATGTTAACTTCGTAATTTATAAAAATAGAAATAAGGTATTTGTGGGAGATTTTGATATACTTTTTTTAAATCCATATGTACTCCATTATTAAGTTCATTTAGCAAACTTTGCTGAGACAATCAGACGAGTTATCTCTTGTCTGTGAAAGTAACTGCAGATCAAAACGAAGCTTAATCATACTTTTTTAGTTTAATTTCAAAATTGACAGATGCACGGTGCGTTTACAGTATAATCTTCTCTGCTTCCAAGATTCCAGTTAATGTGAATGTGAACTTAAATCCAAGGAAACAGGATAAAGATTTAAAACACAAAATGTTAACTAGCGATAACTCAATTCTAACTAAAAGCGAGGATGATTTAGGTAGCAGAAAGTTTAACACAGGATAACGTCAAATCGCAGGGCTGAACGATGGAATAATACAATGATAAGCGTCTCTGTCAAAGTTCATAGTTTAATTTTCAAGAAGGTTACTCTTTTATATGTGTATCCCATTTACATCCCGATGAGATGTAAAGGAGAGTAGAGTAGATAACACTGTTAATTAACATAAAATACTCTACTCACTGTTAATTAACTTAAAATACTCATACATTGTAAATGCACTACCCGACATTAAAAATGCAACACCAAGAAGGATTGGCCTGAAAGTGACGAAACTTGGTAAACAGAGAGACACAGCAATGAACAATAAGATATCTCTATTTCGAAATGACTTGTGTAATAAAGAGCGAGAACAGTATCGGCTCAGTGATAAAGGGCATTGGGCATTTCCTGAAGGTAGGATAGTGTCACTGGCCGCAGCACATCATCCACGTATCGTTGGGCCGTCATAGTAATCTGAATACGAAATAGAGGTGAACTGGAATCGTACGCAATTGTGGCCTAAACCATGATGGCCGCGTTGTCGCAAGGTGGGTCGTTCCACAATTGCTACCGGACTAGACCTGTCTCCACATCGACACTCCATTCATAGGCGGCGATTATCATTGGAGAAACAGAAGCGTGACTCATCTGAGAACACGACCTGTGCCACTCCGTCGTCCACATCGCTCGAACCCGGCACCATTGCAGACGTTGCCGTCTTTGATGTGGGGTCAATGGCAGTCTTCTTAACCGATGCCACGAGTACAGGCCACTAGTCACCAATCGCCAGCAAATGGTTCTGGTCGAAATGGGAACGTCTAGGATGTTTTGAGCATGGTGCAGAATGGAGGTAGAAGTGACTTGCGGCTGCGCCACCGCTTGTCGACGGATGTGTCGATCTACCCATGCTGACGTGACTCTGGATGCACCGGCACCCCTCGAACTGCCACATTTCCTTGTTCCAACCATCACCGCCGGTGCACTGTGAACGCATCCATGTGTGTGTCAGCTGAGATTTGCCGTATGGACAAACCTGCCCTTCTCAGTCCGATCACCACGACCTCGTAAAATCGTCTGTGTGCCTCCGTTGACGACAGCCTGGCATTCTCTACTATTACACGCTCCTCTGAAACAAGAATAAACTTTCTACGATGATTTCCCTAGCAGAAATAATGGCACGAAAGCAGATTCTTTCCTTCATATCTTCTTCAATGTGCTCCGGACAGCTGCGCATTTCACATCATTCTCACAACTCGGTGATGTGCGTCTACCCTGAAATGTGGGTAACTTTTGGGCCACTCCTTCTTGGTGTTGCATTTTTAATGTCGAGTAGTGTAATCAAGTCATTCTTTCCGTGCGTTCAGCTATTGTGTAGCTATTAGAACATGCAGACGCACTTGCCGATTCCATGGTTTATTCCCGAGGGCACAGCCGAATCTTTTGATTTTTCACTTCAAAAAATGTCTAATATCCTCTGAACTGATGGCTTGCAGTGACGCCTGAACTAACAAAATGTAGAAGATAACTCAACACTAACTGGGTTCGGCCGACTTGCCTTGCCTCCCCTTCCCTGTCTTCCTTGGTGTGGAAAGCTAATACGAAAACTGAGGTATTTCTCTACTGCGTTGTTTCATGTTACTTACTATATGATAGCACAGGTAAAATATAAGAAATCCATGTTTCGATTCCTAGTACAGTTGATATTTCGTAGTTCCTGTACGAAAAACTCCTATAGTCTCCATAATGTTTTATGATTTGCATTTATTTCTGTTGCATCTACGCTTCCCTTTAAATTACAGTATTATTGATTTTTAACAAGCATTTTTCGAAGTACTTCAATGGGCTATTGGATCAAAAATTTAAAAATGATAGTTATATTAAAGATTAACTTTTAACATATTTTTGCCATTCCAGAACGCATTACTCAGTAAAAAGTGTTATCCGAAATGGCTAATCTCCTGTTAACCTGGAAAAATAGGGTTCTATTGCAATTGGAACTATACTAAAATCGAGAACACAGAGAAGGAATGCAGCTAAAATCTGCATTTTTTTCAAAATGTATAATGTGAGCAACATGGACAAATGACTCGCATTTGCTTTGATGCAGTTAGTATTCTGTGCATCCATCCATGGTTTGAATTGCTTGCTGTATACCTGTAACGATTAATTAAATGAACTTTTAATAGTGTATTGTGGAGTAGCCATTTAAGCTGCATTATCCCGTTCAAAGTTCATCAAGATTTGTTGGAGATTTTCATTATACACTGAAGTGACAAAAGTCATGGGATACCTCCTAATATTTTGTCGGTCTTCCTTTTGCCCGGCAAAGTGCAGCAACTCGACGTGGCATGGACTCAACAAGTCGTTGGAAGTCCCCTGCAGGAATATTGAGCCATGCTCCCTCTATAGACGTCCATAATTGTGGAAGTGTTGACGGTGAAGGGTTTTGGGCACGAACTGACCTCTCGATGATGTCCCATAAATGTTCGATGGAATTCATGTCGGGCGATCTAGGGGACCAGATCATTCGCTGGAATTGTCCAGAATGTTCTTCTAACCAATCGCGAACAATTGTGGTCCGGTGACATGGCGCATTATCATCCATAAAAATCCCATCGTTGTTTGAGTACGTGAAGTCCATGAATGGCTGTAAGTGATCTCCAAGTAGCTGAAGGTATCCGTTTCCGGTCAATGATCGGTTCATTTGCACCAGAGGACCGAGTCCATGCCATGTAAAAACAGCCTAGACCATTATGGAACTCCCACCAGCTTGAACAGTGCCTTGTTGACAACTTGGGTCTATGGCTTCGTGGGGTCTGCACCACACTCGAACCCTACCATCAGCTCTTGCCAACTGAAATCGTGACTCATCTGACCAAGCCACGGTTTTCCATTCGTTTAGGGACTAACCGATATGCTCACGAGCCCACGAGAGTCGCTGCAGGCGATGTCGTGCTGTCAGTAAAGGCACTCGAGTCGGTCTTCTGCTGGCATAGCCCAAGGAAGACAAATTTCGCCGCACTGTCCTATCGGACACGTCTCTCGTACTTCCCACATTGATTTCTGCGGTTATTTGACGCAGTGTTGCTTGTCTGTGAACACTGACAACTCTACGCAGACGTCGCTGGTCTCTGTCGTTAAGTGCATGTGGTCGGCCACTGCCCTGTCCATGGTGGGATGTTTTGCCTGAAATTAGATACTCTCGGCACACTCTTGACACTGTGGATCTCGGAATACTGAATTCCCTAAAGATATCCGAAATGGAATGACCCATGCGTCCAGCTCCAACTACCATTCCGCATTCAAAGTCTGTTAATTCTCGTCGTGCGGCCATAATCACGTCAAAGCCTCTTCACATGAATAACTTGAACACAAATGAAAGTCCTGCCAAAGCACTTCGCATTTATACATTTTCTACGTGATACTACTGCCATCTGTATATTTGCATATTGCTATCCCATGACTTTTGTCACTTCAGTGTATATCGTCCTTTATTTGATTATATACAGCACATTTTCGAAGGGTGGATAAATCAGGTGATCAGACATAATGTATGGGTGAATAAATCAGGTGCCGAATCAAGAACTGTTATCTTTGGAAAAAGCTGCGTTATTACAGCAGCATGAGAAGTGACATTGTTCGGCTAAAACATTACTCTCAGAAGACGCTGCAGGTATGGAAAAGCGATGTGTTTGAAAATATCCGTGCTTCAACTAGTGTTCTTTTTAGCGATCAGAACTCGTAAGAGAAATCTGCTGCTAAATGCAGTAGTACTTCATGCAAAAATTTTGGAATTCTGTTTTTTGGCGCTCTGTGTCGGGCATAAATATCCCTTTCCATGCCTTTAACCCCTTTAACGTGGACATAGTATATGCAACCATTCTGACAGTACATAGAAAAGCAGTTACTGGGTCCATAATCCAGAGCATAATCAAAGGTGACATACTCTGGTAGATGACATCTGCGAATATATAACCTTTCACCATTTGTGCTTTAATAGTATCGATAATGCAGAACGATCTACCAAGACACCCCAATCAGATAACGCTCTTCTCTCAACATTGGCTATGTTGACGTCTAGAGCCCTTACTTTTTGCTTTGCGCACTTTTTTGAATCAATCTCTGAATGCTCTCTCAATCACAGAAATGCTTTTTACTACTTGCTTAACAATATCAATGGGGGTAAACCCGATCGAGTTCTGTCATACCAACAATACATCTACTCTATCAAAGCCATCAGAATCTTTCTTACTAACTGCTGCGTAAGGTCTAAAATTTCTGTCCGGCCACGATGCGATTGTAGAACATTCAAGACTAACTTACACATAAGTTCTCATCTGTATGTCTTCAGAAAGTATAGAACAATGAGACTGAAATGTTATTCATTTGTTTGCATTGCTTACTTTATATATGCTGAAAACAAGTTACATCTGTAGGTGTTCTCTTTTTAAAGAACATTAACTTGTACGTCTAGAATTAATAGACTGATGAACTGAATTAGAACAGCATCCTTGTTAAACGATTTTGTTCAAATTAGTTTGTGGCATTTATGTTTAAGTTTTATTACCAAATATTAATTTAACCCTTCAAGGAACGTAAATATCCGTACAGAAGTATGGCTCTCAATTTCTGCCAGCTTCTGATGTGCCTGATTTTGAGTTGGATGTACATTGAAAGAAAAGTAGTCACGATACAAAGTGAGAAGATTAAATATGATGCAGAATCTTCAGAAGAAAATAACATTTATTCATGACATTTTTGGAAACTTTCAAGATCTGAGAAGAATTGTGTTCCTTTGTGGTCTAAGGAAATTGATAGTTATAGGAAGCATGTAAATGCTACTAGAAGTAGATTCCAGAGAGAAAAAACAGTTTTCTTAAAGATTTCTATGGAATTAAATATTTGAATTGAGACATAATTATAAGGCTAAATTAGCAGAAATTTGCTGATTAAAGAATTTTCTCTCAACTATATGTGTTTACAATGTCAGGGGAAAATATATAAGTATGGGGTCAACACCAATTTTGCGAAGAGGATTGAGATTCCGGAGATTAAACTCATAGCCAGAGTATTACTTCATCATTGAATGATACTATTTTTACTATTATGATAAAGAGATTTGCAAGTGATAATGTTTGTGATGATAAGAATTCTCATAGAGTTATACATACTGAATCAGAGTGGTTTTGTGTTTCATATATTGACTGTCAATTCTGTATTTCAGAAATTTACAGTATTGTTAAAAATCTCAAAGTTGCCTGGGCCGAACTGTTTTTTATTGAAATTGTGCAGCACTTTCAAACAGTGAATAATACCTTTTTCCACAGACGTTTCAACCTTTGTTTATCATTAGGAGCCTTTCCAAAGCATGCAAGAGAGCTCGTGTTGTTTTGATCCCTAAAATTTTAGGTGCAAAGATTATGTATCTTGACAATATTAGATCCACTAGCTTATTACCTGCTTTGAGAAAATATGGTGAAGCTGTATTCATTAATAGAAAAAAAATTGATAACTCAAACTGAAAAATTTTTATAATGATTTTCAGTTCGAGTTCCAGAAATCTTCTAATGACGCCCTTCTTCGCCTTAGCAATATCTTGCAGCATGAAAAGCAAAAGAAATTTCTTACTTTCCAGCTATCAAAGGGGTTTTCGATAATTCTTATTTTCTAGCTATCAAAGGGGGCTTCCGGTAATACTTGGTGGCAACCTAAAAAATTCTGAAAGATTCTGGTATACCATATATTATCTATAACCTGAGCGTCCACATATAATCTATAACCCTCTGAGCTTAGTTGACGTAAAATTCTGTATCGAAAGATAGCTTTCTCCTTTGTTATAAATGAAAATTTCTGACAAATCCTGATAAATCCCATTTCGATGTATATTGAAAAGGATGGAGTCCATGTAGAAAGTGAAAGGGTCATTTTGGAATTATAATCAAATTAATGAGGTTTTGTGGAACTTTTAAATTTTAGTAAACATAATTCACAAGAGCACATCAGTATCGCCACCGAGGAGGAGTTTCAAAAATTGACCAATGAGCTCCTATTGCTCTTGTGACGTTGAATCTTTGAAACTGTGCGCACGTTGTTGTCTAAGCTTTATTAGCCCAAAGGGGCAATTTACTCAGAAGGGCTATTAATTTCGTTTTGGCATTTTGCATTGATTCAATGTAAACGGTGAATCACTTTGTAACGTTCTACTGTCCTGCTGTTGTATAGAACCTAGAGAAATAGTGATTGCACTGAGGAAGGTTAAAACTACCCTTTATATAAGTCTTTGACTTATTTACAATGCGTCAACTTGACGCTAACATACTACGCCTCAACTTGGGCGGTAACTGAAACAGTATAATCAAACTTTAAATAAGAGATATTCACAAAGAGTAGAATTACCCTACAGTGCTCATATAATCCTGTAGCCTACAGCGCGCAAATGAGTCTAGTGGCAGCAAGATAATAGCGCTTAAGTCACGTCAAAACCAGCAGTACCTGCTAAACAGAAGTTTGCGTATAAGCACGCAATTTCCCGCACTCTCTCTTCCTGTACTGGAACGTCGATATTTAACTTATTCTTCCACTAGTAGAATTTGCATTTCTTGCTCTCGCTACTAAATTTCAATATTCTGGCACTAACAATTAGGGGAATGAAGGCTTATGGGAAAGTAACTTAAAATTAACTGCTTATTTAAAATAAATCCCTACAACTTTTTAAATTGTTTTGCATTATTTTCGCAGTTATAATGTAAAACGGATAATTGCTGCTACCATCTGAGTAGAAAATCTCGCGATGCTTTCATATTATAAGTTCATATTATAAGTACAGAGCACTGGTATTCGGATTAACATTCGTGCCGTATTATAGCTCTTTATATCGAAACAAATGATGCAAACTAGAATTAGAATCGAATATTACGCATTTACTAACAACTGTGGATTAACAGAATTCAAGGATGCATTTTTTATCGAGGTAAGAATAACTGAAAGTAGTACAATGAATCTAGCATTTTCTTATCAATGTAATTTTCATTCTTTTGATTTTGAAACTGCAAGATTTAAAATATATACTGTGAATGATCTGATTACACCTGTTGTTAATATTAAAAGTTATATATGAATAAATTTAATATATTCATTGTGAACAAGATAATTTCATTTTGTTTGAAGAATATTTCTTGTGCAGACAATACATTTAAGAATGAAAAGTCATTAATGTGAAATTTAACACACTAAATGTGTAGGAAGGCAAGTTAAGCAAGTCACTTTGAATAAAACTATGGATTGGCTATTACTATATAACATCTTTTGAATATACACTACAATAAAAAATGCTGAGATTTCTACTATTTACATATATGATTATGTTCACACTTGATCTAACGTCGCATTAAAAATTTTCACAAGAAAGCTATGATGCTTTAATTATTTTATATAGACAATTGCATGACAAAACGTTCGTTGTTGGATTATAGAAGCCATTCCCTCGGTGGCGATACAGATGTGCACTTACGAAATATGCAATCCGTAACTCTTGCAGGGTTAAAATCTTAAACGGGAAGACCGCTGAGCTTTTCCTTGTGTCCGAAAGTAAGGTTTATTCCCTGGAAGAAGGTTGTTCTCAAGGTTCAGAGTCCGGTCTAACTCTTTGAAATATAATAGTAAACAATTTTTTAAGTCACCTCGACAGTTATTTAGAAACTACATTTCCAGACGACTTTTAATTTTCCGAGAAAAACCTTTGACTAATATTGTTTTGAAAACACAACCAGGGCTGAATTTTTCTCCAGTTGCGCCTACTTTCAATAAGCTTTTATCTCATAAGCTTGTTTCATACTTCAGAAATACTTCCGAAAGTAAAGCTATGTGGTTAAGGACATGTTCATACAAAGCAGATTAACAGAATATTCTGAGGATGTTTTGTTAATTATTAGTGGTTATAGAACACTACGTTATGAGGCTACGTTTGCTCTTGCATGAGTTCTGCCTATTGATTTCGAAACTGAGTCTATGAATAATATTTTCGAAGCAACGACAACTTTGGGAGACCAAATAAATGGAAATATACAATTGCCCGATATTCCTCATCTATCTAGCCACATCTAGGCCATTTAATTTCTGCGATTATGGAGAGACTGCTGAAAAGTGTTTTCATATGGTTTGCTTTACGATGGAAATAAGATAAAGAATAAAGTTGATTTAGCATTTGTTCTTTTTTAAGACCAATCTGAGGTTTGCTATTTTAAGTACAGTATTCGAAATGAATATACAATTTTTCAAGCGGAACTTCTTTGTGTTTGTCTTGCCGTCAAATGTATCAAGGATAATGGAGCTACAAAGCTACTACTCAAAGTATCTTACATATTCTGATTCTCTTTCTTCTCTTCGCTTATTGTACAGTATTACCAGCAATGACAAACTCTCTTAGCTGCTTGTTCACTAAGAAATAATAGAATTAATATTCGTTTTATTTATGTGCATGATCATCGAATTAATGAACAGCTGATTTCTTATATTTATCCATCGACTCTTTTAATAATAGGAAGTTTTTATCTACGTGGAATAAAGAATATATTTCATTTTGTAATGCTGGGTACACCAAAAAGTTCTTTCCTTCTATTAACCATAGACTCCATTTCGATTATTTTTCTTTACTAGTTTTAAAATACCTCAGTTTTCATTTGGTCACGGTAAATCTGCAATCTACGTGTTTCGTTTCAATCTAAGTATTTTATGTAATCAAGTAACTTATGTGAGGGTTCGAAAAAAGTACCTCAAGATGAGTAATATTTTATTCATTCCTGCCCCACATTTGAAAGCTTTTATATTATGCTTGCAGAATGATTTAAAAAAGCTAGGTGTAACTTGGCCAGTGAACTTATCTGTTTTGGGGAGTGAAGTCTCGACTGCTGTTTTCTATTTATTAATGCGTCTAATATTTTAATGTTTTAATTAACTTACTTTTGTGAGCTCCGTGATGTGCATATTTGTGGTGCACGAGGAAATTGAATGTGTTCAGAATTTTAAAAAATAAAAAAGTAACGCTCGGAGAGTTACTGTAATTCTTTCCTTTCTGCCTCTTTTAGTTACGATGTGGATTCTATGTATTCTTTTCAGGAGCATTCACAGCAGACCCTAAGTGAACGAACGCGTAGCGAATTCTCGCTAAATCTTGAAGAACAGATACTACAGAAGAGGGTTTAAATAACCTTTTCATTTGAACTAATTTAACAAGATATACTCATTCGGTGCTAGCAATTTACCACCACTTGTGGCTAAAATAAATCGAACAGAAAATAATAAATGTAAAATCATATTAAATTAGAATGGCTAAACGACTGGCTCTTTAGTAATCTAAATCGGCTGCGCACAGCAATACTCAGCCTAGAATATCAATATAATCTGAAGAGGGTGTCTAACACCAACTAGAGAGCTATTTCAAACACGCAGCATAATCTCGGAACTAACAACGTTATTACTCTCACGAACTCTTGAAACGCAGCTTAAATACTGCTTCTGAACACACTTAGATTTTGCATACTACGTCATTAAAATTTAAATTCCACCAAGAATCTGAAATTAGGAGGGAAAGAAAAGTCGAAATAAAAATAATTAGTTAGAATAAAATAAGGTCTTTACGACGAGGTTAGCACATTCCCGTATTTAGGTAGATTTTGAGTGGTAAACAATTTTACTGTAGAGAAAAGAGTAGAATTTTACGAATAATATAATTTAAGAGTAGAATTTTACGAATCGGAGTGCAAACCGTTTTGGCCTATTTCTGCTGCCTTACCATTCTTTCTGGGATAATTTTAGGCCGAAGTAAGATCTTGCTAAGTGTGTGTTTCAAATTCTGTTGCCATCTAAGTAATCTTGCAGTCTCTTCATAGGTTTGATTTAAATTTTTGAATTTATGTCCTTTGTAAAAGGAAACTTTTTTTAGCTCAGGTCCAGATAGGCAGGTAATTTTATTTTGCATATTTTAATTTACTCACTCACAAGGGGTGAGGCACAATAATCTTCATGCTTAAATTCTGTGTCTATTTTTTCGATGGCCTGTTGATGATAATTGACCGCTCAGAGCAAACATAACATCTTGGTTTTATGGTAATTAATATCACAATGTAAGATGGAATACAAAACAGGTGTTACAAAGTGAATAAAATATTATTCAGCCCTCACAAATGATAACTCCGAATAATAACAGCAGAGCTACAGAAAACATTTCTAAATGAAAATTAGGAATAAAACTGTCAAAATTGATATCAATGTCACAATTAAATAAAACAAGTGGTTTTTCATAACTGCGTTCTTGTACCGATTGCTGCGGGACAATCTCTTTCTTGCATTTATCTCATGCAGTATGCCAAATCAACCCAGTTCGCTAGAAAGTACCACTTGGTAAGTTTTGAAGCTGGTGCACCATAGAAAGACTGGAAAGAAGTCAACCATTATCTTTCACGATTGCGGTGAGTCGAAGTGCAATTGCGCTCACGTGGATGTAAGGACCCCAAGAAAAGAGACTTCAAGAAACTTCTCGAGGAACATGGGTCAAGAACTATATAACCCCAAATGTTTACCAATAACAGTTCTTCGTAATATATGCTGCTTATTTACCAGCAGTTTTCTCAAAATGCTTTTCCATCGTCAAGCTTCGTGAAGGAGGGGAATATTTAGGATAAAAAATATGTAACTATGAATTATACATTGAATTAGCAATAACTCCTTAATTCCTCGTTATAATTTGGGCATGTCTCCCTCACTATTCTGAAAACAGTAAGAACTTTTTCGAAACTGCGTCATATCTGAAAATTAATTCCGCATTATGTCATCTTAAATTTCTGCATTGCATACAATTCTTAGCCAATCAGATTATAGAAAAATTTTACTATAAATACCTCTGCAATTCAGCTACGCTTCCTCTTTCACCCTTTTTTCTTGCTCTACCTTCCACGCGCCGCTCGGGTCGCTGTACCGTCCATTGTTTGAAGGTTGGCTAAGTTATAAAATTATGGATGCATATTTCATCCGTAATTCTTTGTGAAGTAAATATTGTGTCTCCAAAAATACTCTGTCTAATAATAAAATTATGTTGAATTCGGACACGTCTATCTTCAAGTCATTATTTTACATTTACAAAGCTCTTTTAATGTATGTGCGCAGTCTGGGAATCAACAAGTCGTCTGCACTATCGAATCATTACACACACACACAGTATCTATATATTCGTACATATATATATATATATAATTTTTTACTTTAATT